>JZKD02S2366870.1:0-14069 GCA_000966675.3 Picea glauca | reverse complement strand
CCTGAACTCGTAACACTTATAGCCCCTAATAAATAACCCCCAATATAACACTTAATCTCTATATTATACAATTTTGTATATCTATAAACCTAAATCTGGATCCCTTACACCTAACTTATATAACCCCTTTCCATTATAACCCTTAACATAAATTTAAAGGGATGTTAACACCTAACACTTATAAACAAAATCCATATCCCCTATAACCCATATTTTTGTAACCCTTATATTTTTTAACCATAATAACACTTATACCTAATAAACCTTACATTCCATAATTTCTATAAACCAATATCACTCACCCTATATGTAACATCCCCTTCGTTAGGACATAAATGTAAATGAGTACAGTAGTGGTAAAAAAACAAAAATTGGAACATCAGATTGAACAAGGGATAAGTGACAATAACATACATCAATGTACACACATTCTATTCTCATCCACATCATTATACAGTAAGAATTAGGCACATCGTCATTGTTACTAATAACTCAATCATATCAGATAAAGATAACAAGATACCTACCCACCAACCTACCCTGTAAGATTAGGACCTCCAAGACACATAAGCAACGCTCAAGTCCAGGGTTCATCCGATTGATTTTGACCATTTAATGTCTCAGGGTTGGCGACTGTTCTGAAGAACAAGGAAATATCTAATTCCCTTATCCAATCCTAGTAAACAAGCAATCCTAGAATTCAATGTCAAATAATTTTAAAATAAATCTCATACTCAAAGAATCGAACAATTCAATATATTACGATCTATTTATTACACCATACTCAATCTAAATATCTATCGGTGACATAACATATTTACAAGCAAAATTCATCGCACCCACTTAAAAATATTTGCGCAACTCGAACTTAAAACAATATTAAAGGCGTAGGTGATGCATTTATGAAAATTCAAATATTCAATGCCTAATTATCATCAGGATTTAAGATCCATAATTTCTCAATGCCATAATAATGTCAACCAATAAACAAAAATATGATTACATTAATAAGAACAATTCCTTTACTAATTAGTTTATTTATTATAGCTAAGCTTATATTATTATTTCATTCCTAAGACCCTTCTTTCATTAAAAGATTATTAAGGATTAATTTTAAAGTCTCTTTAATAAATATTATTTAAATATTAAAGTCTCCTTCAATTAAAGATTAATAATTGGTCCAAAGAGAATTCACTTTGGATCATACTTAAATTATTTTCATTTATATCCTAAGAGTATTGTAATAAGTTCATTAACATACCTATATAAAGCTTATCTTAATAGAAATCCTATGACAAGGATATCAATAAACGTAGATGTTTAAATGTATTCTTATACATCTTTTCATCACATGTTTATTATTCCTAACACATAGTAATTAAATATTTTAATTAGATATTCAATAAACAATGATATCAATGTTCTGAATATTAAATATCATTAAAACCACTAATGACATTCATTCAACCTTTACTCTATATTAAAATTAAACTTGTGATGTAGACCCCCTCCCTCACCCGGGGTCCACTCGACCTCTTGGTCTAGGATCATTCAAATCAGGAGTTGAATCGGTTCTTTGGGCCCTGCTGAGCCCCCGAAATCCTTTACACAGGTCCTTTCATTCTATGTGCAGGTCCATGAATGAACCCGCAGGATCACACTAAGCCCATTTTCCTCTGAAATTTAATTTCGGGCCCTTATCCATTTTAACCGAAGGAAATGGCTTATGACCTTGGGCTATGACCAAGCGCCAAGCCAAAAGGCGCTAATTCAGGCTTCGCCCTCTAGTGATTTCTTCTCCTCTCGATCACATAATCTTTTCCAAGTGTCGAATGTCGAAAAATCACTTGCACCGATGTATCAAATCGAAGGTCCTCAAGCTCCGGTCGATGGACGGTCTCGATCTATTCCCTTCAGGCTTCGGTGATTTTCGACCACATCCAACATGCATAACATTCGTAAAGTGTCGATCACCAAAAAAGTCATATCGGATGGCTCTGACACTCCCCAGATCAACGGCTCTACGCCTCTTTTGTGCCTCAGGCTTCGACGGTTTTCCCCTAACATTTTTCCACAAAATTCCACAATCACCAAATCGATGAACACACCCAAATTTCAAATTGATAGCTCTCAGGCCTAAAAAAATCAACAGTTCAAATCTCTCCTTTTCGGGCTTCGACAATTTCTCTTGATCGCACCCAATGCACACAACCCTTGCAAATTTTCGATTGACGAAAAACATATTAGATGGCTCTTAACTTCCCACTAAATAGATGGCTCTCCACCTCTTTTGCACTCCAGGCTTCGACGATTTCTTCACATCGCCTTCTCCACAAATCTTCCTGATCGTCGAAACATCGAAGGGGTTTCTCCTTTTTCCACGTGTCCCCTTCTTGATCAATTGGTAGGATGCCTTTAGGGAATTTGGCAATTTTTTCTCCCTATCTAAACAACAATGCATATTCACCGATGTGCCACTACACTACCTTCCTCCCGGAGTGTCGAACTTCTAGACTCCAGGATCTAATGACACATGTCCTCTTGCTTCAACGGTGATGATATGCTCTGGCTCTCGACTCTTTAGGAGTTTTCGCCTCACCTTATCCTTATTCCTCCAGAGTGTTATGACTTAGGACCTCTATATATGCTGACACATATCCCTTTCAAATGGACGGTGGAGATGGAATACGACTCTTCGAAGCTTCGGGAGTCCCCTATACTATTCGCTTTTGTTCTTTTGGATAGAAGAACCTCTGTACTATCCCTAATCTATTGGAATGCATCCTTTGGAAATGGATGTTCCAGATTCACTTCGGCTCCCCATGAATTCGGGAGTCTTCTTCTCCTCTGAACACAAGTATGAAAAATACCCGGACTTCCAGAGTATGAAGAGTGCTCAAGGTTAAACCAAGGGAGACTTACCTGGACCTGATGATCATCGATCCATGTGCTCAGATCCAATGAATGGGACATGTTCTCCTCCGTGTGTGCTCCCCTTATGTTCTAGACTCTGATCTGACGGTCCAAATTTCTTCTGATAGCTAATCCAACGATGGTTGTAGATCCTTCTCTGTTGACTGGGATTTCCTTTAAATAAAGGAATTTTCAATAAACTTCAAAGGCTCGTCCTTTTCGCACGCTACACCTCCTGAGCTTGAAATTATTTAAAAAATCAAAGAGGCTCATCCCTTTGAATGTTTCTCTCCTGTAGGGATGTCTGTTGGCCTCTTCTTGCATTCTTGGGAAAACTCTACTCCTCCTGAGCTTTGGGCTTAAAGTAGGCTCACTTGCACTCACCTTGTGCTTCCTCTGCAACCTAAACCTTAAAGGATTCTCAACCTCTGCACTCCTTACAGATTCCTCATGCACAATGGCACTATCTCTCCTGAGATTTTGTTTTCTCATATCTCTAAGGGTCTCAGCCCTTTTCCCCTTTAACAAATCCTTCTGCCCTCCTGAAATTCTAGATGCTCTTTCTCCTAAGATTTTGTGGACTTGAATCCACTCGACCTCTGGTGCACTCCTTGTGCTCTCTCTTTGAATTTGACTAACACTTAACAAAGTTTTGCCCCTATGTACTCTTTTCACTCTGAGTTTCTAAAAGACTGAGACTTAAGACTTTTTCCAAAATTCTTCCTGCGCACTCCTTGCGCTCGCTCAATGAATTTATCTGGCACTACTACTTCTAAGCTTCAGAATGAATTTCTCTAGAGTTCCCACCTAACACACTCTTATTTGAACTCGATACAGAGTTCAAGTGCACTCCTTGCACTAGATTCACAGATTTTTCAATTACTCTGTTGTGCACTCCTTGCACAAGCCTAAGAGTCCAGAACTACTCAGAAATACACAAAGATAGAGAATTCTATATAAAATTTCAAATGTAATATACCTGCATACATCTACATCATACATTAATAAGCACAGAGAACATTCATAAAATAACCATTCATCACACATAAAAACACAGACACCTCATATGCAGGAAAAATTTCTTTTGTATTATATCTGAATGTATTTGTACAAAGAATTACAAAGGATGGACTAAAACAGAGTCTCATCTCTTCTACTCTCCTCTCTTGAGCTCACTCTACAACTCTCTCTACTCTTCATGCTAATGAATTTTGATACAAGATATTTTTACCAAAGAGGGGCTCCTCGATCCTTCGCTCCAGCTACCTACTCGCATTAATTACATTGAATTTCCATCTGGTCTTAATCGGATCTAGATCCCACCTATTGTCATCCATTAAAGGAGACTCTACCTATTACAATAAATCAGCCTATACAAAGACGGTGGTTGGGGTTTCCTTGAACCTTCAAAATTTAATTACATTTAGTTGCATTAAAATTTTTAAATTGGGTTCAAAATGAGAGGGTTGGCACCTCTCTTTCCTTGGAATCCATTCCTCCTTGTGCATCGTTGTGTTGGCTTGCTGGCGCTAATGAGGTGGAGCAATGATCCTACATAATACTCCTTCACTAACAAAATCATGATCTCTTTCTCATGGCTCTCCTACTGCTGGGGTTGAGATCCTCCAGGATCCCAAATTTTCATGTGGAGCTGTCCATATTATCCTCTACTTTGTTGTTATTGTTCTTGATTTTGTCCTATTGTTTTAGGCTCTCCTCTGTTCAACTTCTCCCTACTGTTGATTGTCTCCTCTGTTGTCTTCAACATCATCCTTCTCATTTCTTCTATCACTCTGTCTAGCTAGTATATTGGCTGGATCATCTTTTGCAGTCTTCTCTGCTGCAACTCCTCTTCATTAGTTTCCAACTCAACCTATTGGATGTGTTGGCTCTATGCCATTACCATTTTCTCCAGGTTTTCCACTCCTTCATACAAATCAAAGGGCAGTTCAATCTAATCTCCCAGTTTTTTTTCATCTCTTGTGGCACTAGCTTGCCACTCCATTGAAGGTCCAAAATATACAACCATGCTATTGAGCTTCTTCTCAACCATATCCCATGACATTTCTCCTTCTGTAATATCCTCTACTTGTGTTGGTACAATTCTAGCTTCATCTAGCTACTCCTCAGACTGGAATTCTTCTTCATTCTTCACAATTGCATCCCTCTGGCAGTTTTCTTCTATCTCTGGATTGTCTAACCAATCCTCTAACATATTCAACTCTTACTCCCACCATATTATCTGAATTATCCTCTTCTTCCATCTCCTAGGTAGATGTCAATTTCTTCTCCTTCTCCTCTTTCATGGCAGTCTTGGTTGGCTATCTATCCTCTGTTGCACATTCAATATATGCATTGGCCTATGTTGGGTTGCTTGGAAGGAATATACTTATTACTCCAATGATCAGAATGTGCCTCTGATCCTCCTCCTCTGTCAGCATTTCTTGTTGATATGAACTCTCCTCTAAGTTCATGAGACTCTCAGACAATCTCATCTCCATTTCTATCAGCACTCCTTGCTGATCTGAACTCCTTTATAAGCTCCTAAGACTTTCATACAGTCTCATCTCCTCCTTCTTTCCCACCTGGCAACCTGAGGTTCCACTCCTTCCCTCTTGGAAGTCTATGAGATATTTGACTGATCTCATCTCATTTCCCTCCCAACAATATGAAATTTCACTTCTTCCCTCGTGGCAGTTTATGAGATCTCTACTTGATCTCTCTTCATTTCCCTCCTAGAAATTTGAAACTTCATCACTGAGTTTCCTTCCAACCTCTGATTCGAAAATGTAAACCATCTCCTCCTCTATGACACTAAGGGTTTCAACATACCTCAACCACCTCCTCAAATTATTCTTATGCCTTCTGGAAATCAACTGTTGGATAGACCACTTTTCCTTCTGCTTCATGGGCCATTCATACCTCCAACTTCCTCTCACTTCCTGCTGCATATTCAACATTATCCTGTCAAGCTCTGCTATAATCTCTTTGAGCTTTGTATCCCTCTGCTCTTTTCTAACCTGTTGGAGGCCTCCTTGAGCTTTCTGCATGGCCTTCAGTAGCCATCTTTCACCTTTGTTTTCAAGAACGCAATTGGTTCTTCTCCTTCATCCCACCTAGTTTTCTATTGTTTGTTGCACACATTGCAACACTCTTCACGGAGAATCAATACTATGTCTTCTCCTTATCCTTTTCATGTTGTCTACAGACATAAATTGGGCTCTGATACCACTTGATGTAAACCCCCTCCCTCACTCGGGGTCCACTCGACCTTCTGGTCTAGGATCATTTAAATCAGGAGCTGAATCAGCTCTTCGGGCATTTTTGAGCCCCAAAAATCCTTTACACATGTCCTTTCATTCTATGTGCGGATCCATGAATGAACCCATGGGCTCACACTAAGCCCCTTTACCTCTAAAATTTGATTTCAGGCCCTTAGCCATTTTTATTGACAGAAATGACATATGACCCTAGGCTATGACTGAGCTCCAAGACAAAAGGTTATAATTCAAGCTTCACCCTCTGGTGATTTCTTTTTCGCTCCAACACACAATCTTTTCCAAGTGACAAATGTCGAACAAGCACTTGTGTCCATATATCAAATTGATGGACCTCAATCTATGACCGATGGATGGTATGGATCTATTCCCTTTGGGCTTTGGTGATTTCTGACCACATCCAAGATGCATAACATTCGCAAAGTATCGATCACCAAAAAATTCAGATCGGACGGCTCTAGCGCTCCCCATATCAATAACTATATGCCTCTTTTGCACCTCAAGCTTCAGCGGTTTTCCCCCGACATTTTTCCAGAAACTTCCACAATCATCGAATCAACAAACACACCCAAATGTCAAATCGATGACTCTCAAGCCTCGACAAATCAATAGTTCATATCTCTCCTTTCCGGGCTTCGATGAATTTTCTTAATCGCACCCAACGCACACAACCCTTGAAAATTTCCAATCATCTAAAAACAGATCGGACAACTCCTAATTTCCCATCAAATCAATGGATCTCTACCTCTTTCACACTCCGGGATTCGACGATTTCTTCACCACGCCTTGTCCACAAATCTTCCTAATCGCCGAAACGTTGAAGGGGTTTCTCCTTTTTTCACATGTCCCCTTCTTGATCAACGACTAGGATGCCTTTCAGGACTTCGATGATTTTTTCTCCCTATCTACACAACAATGCAGATTCTTCAAAGTTCCATGTCCCCAATCTCTGGATCTTTCACCAAGCATCCTCCTCCAATGGATGACTAGGATTGACTCCATAGGATTGACTCTGAATCTGCTGCCACCTGTCCTATCTTGGATCAACGACCCATAACACTTCAGGCCTCCAGGATTCAGAGGTTTTCGTTATACCACACCCCAATTCTCCTGGAGTGTCTATCCTCTGGAATGTTGGATCTCCTACCATGTGTTCCTCGCAATGAACGACTGAGATATTATCCACTTTTCAAAGCTTCGACAACTCTCTGTCCCTATGAAATTCTCCTCACTTTCCTCTGGAGTGCTAACTCTTTGGACTTCACAATATGTTTCCACATGTCCACTACTTTGGATGGCCTGGATGAGCTCCAACCTTCGAGTCTCTGGGTATTCTCACTCTATGCACCACGTTTCCTTTGGAGTGTCATACCTCCATAGTACTGGATGCATTGACACTTGCCCAGTGAAATAAATGGTGGAGATCTAATCCACTGTTTGAATCTTTGGGAGCCCTGAAAAACTCCTGCCACTACACTACCTTCCTCTCAAACAATCAACCTTCCAGACTCCAGGATATAATGACACATGTACTATCACTTCAACGGTGAGGATCTGCTCCAACTCCCAACCCTTTGGGAGTTCTTGCCTTGCCTTAACCTTATTCCTCCGGGGTGTTATGCCTACAGACCTATGGATTTGCTGACACGTGTCCCTTCCAAATGGATGGTGGAGATGGACTCTGACTCTTCGAAGCTTCGGGAGTCCCTTGTACTTCATGCTTTTGTTCTTTCAGATAGTCATACCTCTGGAATATCCCTAATCTTCTAACACGTGTCCTTTGGAAATGGATGGTCCAGATTCACTTCGGCTCCCCATGACTTCGGGAGTCCGCTTCTCCTCTAAAAACAAGTATGAAAAATCTCTAGAATTTCATAGTACAAAGAATGCTCAAGGTTAAACCCAGGGAAAATTACTTGGATCCGATGGTCGTCAATCCATGCACTTAGATCCAATGGCTGTGATTTTTTCTCCTCCGTGCACACTCCCCTTTTGTTCTGGACTCTAATATGATGGCCCAAATTTTTTCCAACAACTAATCGAATGATAGTTGTAGCTCCTCATATGTTGACTACGCTTTCCTTTCAATAAATGAATTTTCAATAAACTTCAAAGGCTCGGCCTTTTCTTGTGCTACACCTCTTGAGCTTGAAATGCTTTAAAAATTCAAAGGGGCTCGACCCTTTGAATGTTTCTCTCTTGCATGGTTTTTTGTTGGCCTCTACTTATGTTCTTGGGAAAATGCTACTCCTCCTGAGCTTTTGGTTTGAATTAGGCTCACTTGTGATCACCTTATGCTTCCTCCACAACCTGAACCTTAAAGGGTTCTCAATATTTGCACTCCTTACAAAGTCGTCGTGCACAATGGACCTATCTCTCATGATGTTTGGTTTGCTCAGATCTCTACAGGTATCAACCCTTTTCCCCCTTAACAAATCCTTCTGCCCTCCTGACAGTATAGACACTCTTTATCCTTAGTTTTTGTGGAATTGAAGCCACTCAACCTCGGGAACACTCCTTGCACTCTCTCCTTGAATTTGACTAACACTTAACAAAGTGTTTCCCCTGTGCACTCTTTACACTTTGAGTTTCTAAAAGACTCAGACTTAAGACTTTTTCCAAAATTCTTCTTGCGCACTCCTTACAGAGCCCTCAGAGTATTCAGTAACTATGGTAAATTTTCTTCAGAGTGTTCAACAACTTTGATAGGCCTTCCCTGGCACTACTCCTTCTAAGCTTCACAATGAATTTCTCTAATGTGCCCACCTGGCATGATCTTCTCTAAACTCGAGACATAGTTCAAGTGGCACGATCTTCATTAAAAACATACGTTACATTCCAACTTGTTAAAAATAATTTATGGCCACGCGATGTAGACTTCAACTGTCAATCATTTGAGTTCCTTATTTACTCTACGCACACTCACTAGTACATTTGGGTCAAATTCCGACAGCGCGTTTGACGCAATTGCCACTTTATATTTTCGGTAGAACGAAAAATAGTGGACCCCCTAAAATGTCGTTTCACATGATATCGCTTTTTCGACGCCATAGATATCGTCTCTATTGCGACGTTTCATGCAGACATGTGTTGTCTCAGATTTTACTGTCCAAACCCCATATAGTCGTCACTACAGCGACGCTAGAGGCATCGGAATTTCGACGTCCCATTTCATCGGTCTCCACTATGTGGACACCATGGAAGAAACACTTGAAACGTTGCAATATCGGCGCCAGTTAATGTCCCTATTCCGACATGTATGCAATATCACTTGCGACGTGAACGTCATGGGATTTTTGACGTGTATGCAATCTCGCTTGTGACGTGAACGCCATGGGAGCAACGTTATAGAAGTCGAAACACCAACGAATGGTAACGTCGATTGAGCGAAGGTAAGCTATATATCAACAATGTGGACTCCATGGGAGCGACGTTATGGATGTCATAATACCGACAACTTGTAGGTGTTTTTAAAAAATGACAATTTGTTTTTCCTACGTCCATAATCTCTTTAATTTTTTCCTATTTATCCTAAAGAATAAAAATTATTCATCCTTGAGAATTAATACTATTCTATCCATGAGATTTACCTTAGTTGGTTCTTTTATTATAGACAATCATGATAGATATTTGGTGGCCAACAGTAATACCTTACAATACTCTAGGTTTCTCAGGCTATGGTTCGAGATTCTAGTGTTTGATTGATGACCTTCCTTAATTTAAAGGTTTTCCTCATGAAGACATAAATGAGCACATCAAAACCTTCATGGACTATTGTCTCTTGAAGGAAACCTTTGATAGTTTGCTTATGGTATGTGTCTTTCCTTGCACACTTCATGGGAAGGCCATTGAATGGTTCAATTTTCTTCATGATCATTCCATCTTTGGATGGAAGCATTCTTTTGACCTCTTTAAGGCAATATTCTGGGACCTAAGGCATAAATTTAGTCCTTCATAAATCCTCCCATGGTGTGATTTTTTCAGTGAACACCTTGATCTTCATACCTATGATAAATTAGTAGATGCCAAAAAAAATTCTATGATAAATAGATGAAAGAAACAATGGGAATAGGTTATTGAGAACTTTTTTTCAATGCATGAGCATCACAAAACCAAAGTCCATTCTTCAAGAAATCAAGAATCCAATCTCAATCTAGTTCATATTGTGATCAAGAGCTTGCACATGAATTCTGTATTGATGATTCTCTTTTTCACGATTCACATTTCAAATAGGACTTGTGTGATATTTCCCTTTTGATGAGACCATTTTCAAAGATGGTATTGATCAAATTAATAAGGTTTATATCCCTCATACCACCACTATGAATACTCATACCAAGATCATCACCCCTAGTGTTAGTAGTCTTCCTCTCTATAGTCTACAGAGTGACATTTCACTTAGTAATGAGATTTGTGAAGAAAAAAATCCAAACATTCAACGATGGAAATAAATCACAAAATTATCTTCCCGATAGTATTTCAAATACAAAAATCTTCCACCATATAAAGATAAATCTAGATCTTGATGTAAACAGTGGTAACTTTCAGTTTGATTATATGACAGATAATTTTTTCGAGCATGATTGATTTGGAAGCCTAATTTTTTATAATGAATATGATCCTGAAAATCGGAAACCTAAACATAATCTCCTTGCTAACAAATATAACCATAAGGTATCATAGTTCTATAATAAACCTTCTCCTAAATATGATAAATACTCTTAGGTAATTACTCTTGGTAGTCCAAAAAAAGTTTTGGACTCTTATTCCATTGGTCATCGTGATTTTATTTATGATGATCCCTTAGGAACCTACCATTTGGATGAAATTTTCTTCCCAGAAGAAAGTAAGAAGATGCCTAAAGTTCCCAATGATGGATCTAATCAACTTTGGGTTTCCCCCAAAGATAGTTTTCTAAAGACTGGTTCACACTTCTCATTAGCTAATTCAATACATCTTGATACCTTTTTGTTCAAGAAGGATGTTAAGGAAAKTGTTTTTTAGCTTAAGATTATTTTGGTGGAAGCTCTAATTTTTKCAACCCCATCATAKCCAAAAAGCTCACTCCCTTTGACCTAAGTTCTCCTCTATTTTATGATGGTTATATTGATTCTTGCACTAAAGACARGAGATGCTCTAACCATGTTATTCTAATTGAGATAGATATCCATACTACTTAGCTTCCATCTTGTACAAATAAGAATAATGAGGTTTCATTTAAGGATAACAACGATGTTTATCTTGTCTTCCATTTCTTTTAAAAAGTGGGGAGGAAATCTGATTTCCAATCTCATCCTTCATCATAGAATTTGGGATCCTTGGCTCAACCATTTTGATATTTTTAGGACAACAAGTATCTTCCTCTTAAAATGGTTGATGCAGGAGCATCGAAAGTAAGCGCAAAGTGGAGGACATTTGGATACGCACCAGTGCGCATTTTGGAGATATTTTGAATTTGAAAAGATGAAACATTAATGTAATATCTGGAAGGGATATGATTTCATTTATGGTTTGGAGATTGTAACGCAGATCTTGAGCGGTTTCTCTCATATGTCAGTCATAGGAATTTAATGTAATCAATGTAAATTTGTTGTAGGCTTTAATTCGATTAGATAGCTTGAGTTGTAGGAGGGAAAACTCAAGAAATCTCCCTCGCATGTATGGGAGTGTATCATTATTCTCATTGTAGAAATTAGAAGTTGTAGAGTAAGAGAGCATAGGAGAACATAGCATAAAGTTGTAGAAATCGTATGAGAAGATAGTTGTTGCTATAGAGACCATGTACATAAACACTTGAGTTAATATAAGAAGACTTTGATTCCGTTTCATGGTGTTGTTATGGTTACTATTTACATCTATTGAATGATATGTTTACAGTTTGCTTATATGCTTTGTTATGCATTTGTTTCAATGCTTATGTGTATGATTTCATGTTGAATGTATGAAGTCTGTGAGAGGGAGAGTATAAGTTTCAATTGTTTCTCGTCCTGAGAATTCCTACAAGGAGTGCAGCGAAGGTCTGCAACGAGTGCGTTGACAAGATTCTGAGTTTTACCTCAAAAAATCTCAGGAGGGATATCGTTGTTCTCATACCAGCAGAAGTTCAAGTATAACACAGAGTCGTGCAAGGTGTGCGCAAGCTGGTTGAATTCTTAGACTTTTCCAACCAAGGAGTGGTTGAATTTCACAAGGAGTACACAAAGGGGGAAGACATCAAATAATCAAAGATTATCGTGAAGGCCACAAGGAGTGCGTGCAAGAATCCCTTAGAATCTTAGAGTTTGAGGCAAGAACCAAGCTCAGGAGGGAGGACTGCCATCAGATATGGATCAACGAGATTTGTTGATCTCGTGTTTTGAATTTCGTCAATTCGGGAGTGTGGAGAAAGTTGTGGCTCAGAGTCAAGAGTCGCAAAGTCACGATACATGAAATCCCAATGAAATCTAGACCGTCAGATCGTCGAAAGTTTGATATCATTGATCTGTGGCAAAGGAATATCGGTATTTTGGCTATCGAGCGAAGGAAGAAATTTACATCACAAATCCCCGATACACAAAATCTTGATGTGTGAAAGTTGGGCCCCAGGTCACAGTCATGGTCACATCGGTGAAGAGCAAGGGAGGATCTAAAGACCCATCGGCCATTTTCAGGGTTTCAGGATTTGAAGGAGTCAGGGAAATCGACATCAGGAATCGCGAAGTCGTGAAACCCGAAATACCTTTTCGAGTTAATTTAGTGGTTGTGTTAGTGGTCACGTGGAAGTAGGGGTTTGTGCCTAGTGCTTGATCACGCAGGCGTAACTTCTAAGAAGGGCGAGTGGTTATAAGTGTTGGATATTCCAGCTGGGAATCAAAGAGCCATTTCGGCTTAGGGGAAGTTGAAGATCCAAAGACCAGGAGGTCAAGCAGAACCTGTTGAGGTAGGGGTGTTGCACCAGGTGGTATCGGAGCACAGCTCTTAAACTTCTGTAGCAGAGGGTAGATAAATAAAATACTCTGATACATCCCATCAGGTGGTTTATCAGATCTCAGCTAACAACCTTTGTTTTCTGTAGAGGGAAGACAGAGGACAGTTGTGATTTGAATTTTGCATGGATAGATTGAAAAAATGTCACCAAGAAGACATCAAGAAATGCCCATGCCCAATCCAACCATGGAAAGGGACATGAGAGAAATTCGTGCTCGATTCGAGTCTATGGAGACAACACAAAGGCGAACACCTAATACTAGAGATGTCAGTGAATCCCAAAATGAGAATGAGGTTAGAGCCGAAGAAGAAGTTGCAGTAGAAGATGCTGCAAAAGAACATCTATTCAAAGTTGTTGCAAGAATAGGGGGCAGAGAAAAAATGGATATCCCGATGTATGAAGGCAACTTAGACATTAAGGAGCTGCTAGATTGGTTTAGAGATCTAGATAAATACTTCGATTATGAAGATATAGAGGAAGATAAGAAAGTAAAACATGTTGTCACTAGACTGAAAGGGCATGCAACATTGTGGTGGGATGAACTGCAGGCTGACAAGTGTTGCAAAGGAAAGAAAATAATCAAAAGTTGGGACAGGATGGCCGTCAAGATGAAAGAAAAATTCATACCCAAATATTACCAAATTAATTTGTTTTGAAGAATGCAGAATTTGAGACAGAGGGGGATGATAGTGAAGGAATACACTGAGGAGTTTTACAGGATAAACATTAGAGTTGGTCATTGTGAGAGTGATGATGAAAAGGTCACAATATATATGAATGTCCTGAGATATGATATTTGTTGGGACCACATATTGTACCTTTTTGCTCATACTTTTTGCCATTATTATACCCTTCATCACCTGTATTTAGACTCATATTATCACTTCATCTGATCACCCCAAGGTATACAA
>JZKD02S2366859.1:15066-26573 GCA_000966675.3 Picea glauca | reverse complement strand
TAGTTGATGGAGGATTCCCTCACAACAACAATGTATCTCGTGTACATTGCAAAGACCCTCATATTACCCCTATATAATTTCTTGCATTGCTCATTCTTTGCATATTGCTATTATTTGCATCTTATGGATAGAAGTTCCTATAAGGCGAGGTAAAATGTATAGAATCTCATATGTTCATAAATTATCTAGCATTCATTCTTTGGTTAATAATTCCCTTCAATCCTCCCTAGCTCATTATAAATCCCTCTAGGATCACCATCAAGGCTTTGTCTAGTTTCAAATTGGTGATTGAATTTGGTTATATATGGACAAACAATTTTTTAAGGGGTAGCATCATAAAAAACTAAATCCTATTTGCTATTGTCCCTATATTGTTCTTCAATATATTAATAACAATAGTTGTCATTACTATTTCCCTTCCTTGCTAGACATCCATAATATCATTTATGTCAATCATCTCAAGCTATATGAGCCATTTATTCTGGAAGAGGAAGTTCAAGTCTGCCACTTAGTAGATAATATCCATACACTAGTGGACCTACACACCTGCTACACTTTTCATCAATCAATTACTTCCTATCTTGTTGAATGCCAAGGTCACCATCCCACTCAGGACAAATCGCTATCCTAAGTTTTTTTTAAGAAGAACTTCTTGCATCTTGTTGAGAAAGCAGAGACATTGTAATATGGCATTACCATATTACAATGTAATATGGTAATGCCATATTACATTGTAATATGGGAATGCCATATTACAATGTAATATGGAAATTACCATATTACATTGTAATATGGTATTACCATATTACAATGTAATATGGTATTACCATATCTCATGTATATATATTTTTTAAAACTTAAAGGACGCATCGCAATAGCGACAAAAGTTTGTTACAATTTTCCATGGTTTTGCGTCGCACATACAACATCTGTGTCGTAAGTTTTTTCTTGGCCTAAATTTTCGTCGCTATTGCCATGCTTTTGCATCGCAACTTTACACAATTTTTTTTACATTGCCATGGTTTTTTGTCATACTTATGATGATGTATAAGGTTAACCTATCTTGACTGTGATGACACGTGGAGAACTAATTTTGTTGCTATATCCATAAACACCTGGTTCGTGGATATAGCGATGAAAAATAGTCTTGGCTTTCATGGAAATTGCGATGGATAAGTGTGGCAATAGAAACAAAAAATTGTGGCAAATTTGGTCATATGTACTAGAGAAATAACAACTTTTAACCTTTTAAATGACCATTAACTTGACTCTAATCATAAACCTTTAACCCTAACTCTAAACTTTTCCATGAACAGGTGCACCATTAAAGAGAATTATGATAATCAAAGACAATTACACTTTGTAAAAAGTAAATTTGACCTTTTCTTAAAGGATTTAAATAGTAAATTACATCTCCTAACTTATAGGGACAAGATTTAAGAACTCTATCATAATTTTACAACGACCCTTTCTACTTCTATTAACAAGTTCTCTTTCGAAGTTTCCTGTAAAAAGAATAATAGAATGACCAACCCTTGGTATCATAAAGAATGTAAATTTTTTTATGAAATCCATTATGGATTCTTCTAATGAGACCTTAAAACTCGATAAGATCAATATGTACAAGTACATAATTAGAAGGAAAAAATGTACTATTTCAATAAAAGGAAAGATAATCTTTTACAACTATCTAAGATGGATCCTAAGAAGTTATAGAGCCAAATTCTAAACTGCAATACTAAAGAAAATAATATGATTACCTTAAGAGATTGGAATTCCTACCTTAAAAGTCTTATGAGTTCCCTAATGCCATGGAAACCATTTGTATTGTCCCTATAGAGGATGCCATTTTTTATGTAGATGACATAGATCTCAGGGTTAAGCGACTTGCAAATGAGAAATCTCAGGACATTAAAGGCTACCAAGATAAAAAAAAAAAAAATCATAGGGCCTGTCCTTATCCCTCACATACACAAGCTCTTCAATTTAGGAGTCAAATAGGGATTCCCTAAACCCTGGACGCAAAGCCTTATTGTTCCTATTTTTAAAAATGGGGATAGAAACATTCCCTCTAATTATAGGACCATTATGATTAGACCGATTTTAGCCAAGCTTTATGGAATTATTTTGGAAAAGAAGATTAGCCTTTGGATAGAAATTCATGGTAAAAGAGATAAAGGCCAGACATGTTTTAGGATATATCATTCAACTGTGGACCATATTGTTACCTTTAGGATCATTGTAGAGGAGTTCCACAATACTAAAACCAAATTTTTTTGTTGTTTGTTGACTTTAGAAAATCTTTTGACATGGTTCCTAGGAAAAAACTTTGGAATAGGTTGGAAGAAATCAAAGTTCCTCTTGAGTTGAGGGATGCTAAGATAAATATGTATGAGAACTTTATTGTTAAGTTTAAAAACATTGAGGGCTTGTTGAAAGAGATTAACTGCAATACTGGAGTCAAACAAGGTTGCCCCTTTTCTCCTAACCTTTTTGCCATATACATTGACAAGTTAGAAGATTGTTTAAAAAAAGTAGGTTGTGTCGGCCCTAGTCTCCCTAGTATAGTCATCAATATTCTTTTTTATGCTAATGATATCATTCTTATGGTAAGGATTCCCCATGATCTAACGGAAATGCGGCCCCTTCACCCACCCGTAGGTCGGAAGGTCCATGCGCTCACACAGGATCTTCTTCTTCTCAGCCCGAAGAACTCCAAGGTTCTTCTATTTCCCTCTTGAGAAATCTGCACCCACAGTTCTCTTCAACCGATCCCCCTTCTTCAAATTATCGAGGAATTGGAACTCACGGCTTCACGAGTCCATAGGTCAAACACTATACTCTCGAATCCCCGAGATCCGATATGCCGAAATGATGATGCACACGTGCGAATTAACTTATGTCGCTTCGATCAAGATTTCGGAATTCGTAGGATCGCGAATCCGCATGTCAATGGAATCGAGAATTTCCTTTTCCCGATCCCCGATATGATATGCCACCTGTCTTCCACTAAGCCTGCTATGGCCGACACGACTCTCCCGTCGGAATTTTGGGTTTCGCGACTCCAAGCTGCACGAATACTTGGATCTTGAAAACCCCGATTCTCTGAACCTCGACTTCCTTGGATCTCCTGACACGCGTCCTCCACAATGAATGGTTCTAAACTCACCGGGATATCGCTACTCATGATATCGCAATTCTTGTTGCACAAATTTGGAACTTCGACTTGCGAATCCCCGATACACGATCTCACGTGTAGATCTGACGACCCTCGTGGTCCTGATCAATGGCTCCGCCTCCCCTAAGCTTGGAACCCTTTTGACATTCTCGTCGTAACCTCCTTGTACCTCCACAAGATCCAATGGCTCTTGGAACTTCGTGAAATATCCTTAGAGGATTTCAACCGTCCGCTCTTCCTTTGATGATTCTGTGAAACGACTGCGTTCCTCTCCATAGAACTCGTTCACCTGCGCACTCCTTGTGCGGCGCTTCTTGCCAACCTTCAAGGCACAACTTCTCTATGTTGTCCTTCAATGAAATTGAAGGCTTATCCCTCCTGAATTTTTCATGACTTCATTCTTCTTGTAAATCTTTTGCACGCACTCCTTGCGGCAATCTTCTACAATGACTAAGTGGTGAATTCTTCGACTCCGCACACTCCTTGCAGCAGTAATATTCAATTCCTCTACTCAAAATCACAACTCTCAGGCTTAGCTTAGCCTGCGCACTCCTTGCATAACTCCTGTAACCCACTTTCACTCTTGGGAGAATGAGAACAAAAGTTAACTATTTGAGCCTTCTGTCAACGCACTCCTTGCGGACAACTTCAACTGCACTCCTTGCAGAAATTCTTGCTCAAACAGAGAAACAATTGAAGCTCATTCACACTTTCTCTCAGACTTCAACTCGACTATGAAATCACATACACATTGTATAAAAGAAAATGTATAACAGGAAGAAAACATCCATGAGCATAACGTCAATACACAAAGAATCATACACAAACCATAAATTTGAATCAAAGCTCTTTCTATTAATTCAAATGTTTGTACATGGGTGTTCTTCATACAGTTCTCTACATGCTCTTTTGCTTCCTCAATAATAATGTTACAATGTACAAAGGAGGGTGTCTATATCCGTTTTCCCTCTTGGACTCTAAAGCTATCAAATATAGAATTAAATTCCTATCTAACTGCATTAAATCTATTAAATGCCGACTATCTACCTAAGGACGAGAGCTATCCGCTCAAGGTCCATTACAATATACTAAGGTCCCTCTTATTAAATGACTTCATTTAAGATTTCCACAACAATCCCAAAGCATTTTCAAAATTTGTGCTGGATTATCCAGCTGTCCTCCGCTTCCACACTGGCTCGCTTGATGTGCTGGCGATGCTCCTGCATCATACTCCTCAGCTTGAAAATTTTCATGGGCTCCTGTCCATGAGCTCCTGCACGGTCTGTCCATGCTTCTGTATTTCTACTTCATTTTCCCAACTGGCATCTTCGATTGGTTGGTTCTTCCATTTGACTAGATACTCATAGTATTCTTTTCTTCTGGTCTTCTTACCCACTCTCCTATCCAGTATGCATTTCATCTGTGGTTTTTCTGCAAATGACAATTCTTTCATCCACTGGATCACTGGTTGTTCATTTCTAGTGTCTACTTCTCCAGCCTTGTATGGGTATAAATCTGCGATATTGAATATCAGAGATATTCCGGAGATATTCATAAGAATTTTCTCCGAATTTTCTCAAAACCTTGCATGGCCCGATTTTATTCATCTTCAGCTTATTGTATGTTCCCCTTGGGAACCTTTCCTTCCTCAAGTGTGCCAGAACCAGATCACCAAACCCAAACTGAAGTTTCCTTCTATGCTGATCTTCTCTGCGCTTGTACTCCTGACTTGAATTCTGCAACCGCTGCTTCACTCTGCTGTGAAGTTCTTTCATCACCTCAGTGAACTCTTATGCACTAGCACTGCTAGTAGCAGTCTGTCCTGAATCTTGCAGTTCAAAAACTCCTCTCAACTGCATACCATACATGATCCGAAATGGACTTTTCCCTGTGCTCCAATTCACTGAGTCATTGTATGCAAACTCTTCCTGTGGCAATATGTTGTCGCAACTGCTGTGGTGCTCTGTCACCAAGCTTCTCAACAAGTCTCCTAGACTTCTGTTGACCACCTCTGTCTGTCCATCCGTATGAGGATGATAAGCCGAACTAAACATCAAATTAGTCCCTAGCTTCTTCCATAATGTTCTCCAAAAATGCCCTATGAATTTTGTGTCTCTGTCCAAAACTATACTCTTCAGAAACCCATGAAGTTGAATGACCTCTTTGAAAAACAGATTTGCGATATGAGTCACATCATTGGTCTTCTGGCATGGAATGAAATGTGTCATTTTCGAAAACCTATCCACTACCACAAAGATTGAATCAACACCTCTTTGCGTCCTTGGTAGCCCCAAAATGAAATTCATGCTTATTGCCTCCCATGGCCTCTCTTGTATGGGCAATGGCTGATAAAAACCTACATTATGCGTCCTTCCCTTCGAATGCTGGAAAATTCTACACCTGTCTACAAACCTCTTGACTTCTGACCTCATCCCTAGGCAAAAGTAAGATTCGCTCAGCTTTGCAAATGTCTTTTCATGGCCAAAATGCCCTGCCAATCCACCACTGTGTTTCTCCTTTAACAGATTCTCCCTCATGGAGCATTTCAGAATACACAGTTGATTGTTTATGAAAAACAATCCTTCTTGGATCATATAATCTATCCAAGGGCTTCTGTCTCTGAGAACTGGATTTTCATCTGCTTCATATGTGTCTGCAAAATCTGCATCACCTGCGTAAATGTCCCTGAGATTTTCAAAACCCAATGTTTTGACTCGGAACTCCTGAAACAACAAACACTTCCTGCTCAAAGCATCAGCCACTTTGTTAGTAGTACCTGAAATATGCTTAATCACAAATGTGAAATTCTGCATATACTCTACCCATTTTGCATGCTTCTAATTCAACTTCTCCTGTTGAGTCACAAACTGTAATGCATGATTATCACTGTACAATACAAATTCCTTTGGGATCAAGTAATGCCTCCACTTCTTCAGCGCCTGTATGATAGCATAAAATTCTTTATCATACGTGGAGTATTTCAGTTTCACCACATCTAGCTTCTCACTGAAATATGCAACCGGCCTGTCTTCCTGACTCGGGACTGCTCCTATTGCAAACTCGCTTGCATCACATTTCACCTGAAATGTCTTCAGGAAATCTGACAACACCAACACTGGTTGTTCTGTGATCTTCCGCTTCAACGGATTGAATCTCTTTTCAGCCTCTGTTGTCCAGTAAAAAGATTTATGTCGCTTCTTCACTATATCCATCATTGTTGCACTGATTCCACTGAAATTCCTGATGAATTTCCAGTAGAAACTAGCCAAACCATGAAAACTCCTCACCTCGAAAATATTTCTCGGTGATGGCCAATTCTTGATCACTTCTACCTTATCCAGATCCATTCTCAACTCATTAGCTGTAATAACAAAACCCAAGTAAATGAGCTATGTCTTCATAAATGAGGACTTCTTCATATTAATCAACAACTTATCCTACTGTAGCTTCCCCATCACTGTAGCCAAATGCTTCAAGTGTTCTACCACTGACTTACTGTAAATCAGTATGTCATCCAAATACATAATGACGAACTTCCCGATGAACTCCCTCAGGACTTCATTCATCAACCTCATAAAGGTACTTAGTGCATTTGTTAAGCCAAACAACATAACAAGCCATTCATACAATCCTTCGTTGGTTTTGAAGGCTGTCTTCCACTCATCACCTTCCCTCATGCGAATCTGGTGATATCCGCTCTTCAAATCTATCTTTGAAAAGTACTTTGCCCCACTCAGGAAATCCATCAGATCATCCATTCTTGGCAATGGAAACCTGTACCTGATGGTTATTTTGTTGATCGCCCTTGAGTCGGTACACATCCTCCAACCTCCATCCTTCTTCGGACTGAGTACTATTGGAATGACACATGGACTCAAGATTTCTCTGACTAATCCTTTGTCCAATAACTCCTAGACCTGCTTCTTGACCTCTTCATTTTCTTTTGGTGTCAACCTGTACGCGGCTTTGTTTGGAAAACTAGCTCCTGGTATGAGGTCTATATGATGACTCACACTCCTCATCAGTGGAAACGAACGAGGTAATTCGTCCACTATGATGTCAACAAACTCTTCCAGCAGTTCCTGAACCTCATCTGGAAAATCATCCACTCTTGTGCTAGTCAGAACAATTCTCGGCTTTCTGACCACAAAGAATTGTGGATCTTCTTTATTCTTCACCTCTGTAAGAAGTTCCTTCCCACTCATGAGAAGTACTGTGTTGCTTACTTCCGGCTTCACCTCCTTATCCTTTATCGAAAGCAACATATGGGTTCTCCCATTCTTCTCCAGAGTATATGTGTTCATTCTCCCATAATGAATCACATTTATGTCATATTGCCATGGTCTACCCAGCAATAGATGAAAAACATCCATGGGAATAACATCACATAAGATCTTATCATTATACCCTCCTATTTTGAATTCGACCAAGCATTGCTTAGTAACAGTTACTTGGTGTCCTTTCTGTAGCCACGAAACTCTGTATGGGATTGGATGATCAGTTGTCTCCAGCTCCAGCTTCTCTACCATCTCTGTGGATACGAGATTATCCGTGCTACCACTGTCAACAATGACCTTGCACACCCTATCCTTGGTCTTGCAAGCTGTTCTAAAAAGTCTGGTCCTTTGAACTAAACTTTTCACCTCCTTCTCGAGTGTCAAAAGGACTTTTCGCATCATAAACGATCTTCTGCCTTCAGCGTCTTCTTCTTCAACATCCCACCTCTGTGATTCGATGATGCGAGCTTCTCTAATGTCCTTATTTTTCTTTGCACACTCATAAGACTTGTGCCCATTTTTCTCGCATGTGAAACATGTGATGACTCCACCTTAGCCTCTTCCTCTACCTCTGGTACGAGGAAAAGTATTTACATTAGCATATCCTCCACTCTGCTCTGTATGCTGTCCTCTATGCTCAAAATATGGTAGTCGCTATGAGGTTCCACCTCTTTCAACCTTACCCTGAGGTTTCTTCCATTCCTCTTTCGGCTTCTGGTATTTGTCCTGGGTAACTGCTTTGCCTCTGGGTTGACTTCTGCCTCGGCCCCTCTGTCCTTGCTTTCGGCTTAGCTTCTCCTCAGCTTTCAGAGCCAATTGGTAAGCATCTGCCACCGTTCATATGGTTAGCATGCTTAATTCATCCTGAATGTCGTACCTCAGACCATTCAGATACCTGGAAACTTTCTCATCATCGCTCTCCCGATGACCTGCTCTTATGTTCAGTCGATAGAATTCCTCAGTGTATTCCTTCATTGTCATCAGCTTCTGTCTCAGGTTTTCATCCTCCTGAACAGAGTAATTTGGTAGTCTCTTGGGATGAACTTTGATTTCATCTTCGCGATCATTCGATCCCAACTCTTGATCTTCTGCTCGCCTTTGCAGCGTTTGTAAGCTTGTAGCTCATTCCACCAAAATGCTGCATGTCCCTTCAAGCGTGTGACAACATGCTTGAATTTATTTTCCTCTTCAATATCTTCATAATCGAAGTATGTGTCCAGAGCTCTAATTCAATCTAGCAGCTTCTCGGCATCCAAGTTCCCCTCATAAACTGGAATGTCCATCTTTGCCTTTGCACCCATTCTGGAAATGGCTTTGATCAAATGCTCGGTTGATGCATCTTTGGCTACAACTTCCTCGTCGCGCTCAGCCTCAATCTCGCTCTCGGAATCGCTGAGATCCCCTACACTGGCTGTGCGTATTTGCGCTGTCTCCATATCTTCGAGTCTTTCTCGAAGATCTCTTATCTACCTCTCCATTTCTGGATTGACTACCTGCCTGCCTCTTCTCCTCACCTCCCTGTCTTCTGGATCAGGTGACTGTCTTTCTCACCTCGGCGGCATGGCGAATTATCCTTCTCTACTACAAAAAGAAAAGAGATATTCCCGCTCTGATACCAAACTGACGGCAACGTGGCCCCTTCACCCACCCACAGGTCGGAAGGTCCACGCGCTCACATAGGATCTTCTTATTCTCGGCTCGAAGAACTCCAAGGTTCTTCTATTTCCCTCTCGGGAAATATGCACCCACAGTTCTCTTCAACCTATCCCCCTTCTTCGAATTATCAGGGAATCAGAACTCGCGGCTTCGCGAGTCCATAGGTCGAACACTATACTCTCGAATCCCCGAGATCCGATATGCCAAAACACCGATGCACACGTGCGAATTAACTTCTGTGACTTCGATCGGGATTTCGGACTTCGCAGGATCGCGAATCCATATGTCAATGGATTCAGAACTTGCCTTTTCCCAATCCGCGATATGATATGCCACCTGTCTTCCACTAAGCCTGTTGTGGCCCACACGACTCTCCCGTCAGAATTTCACGTTTCGTGACTCCGAGATGCACGATTACTTGGATCTTGAAAACCCCGATTCTCCGAACCCCGACTTCCTTGGATCTCCTGACACGCGTCCTCCACAATGAACGGTTCTAAACTTGTTGGGATATTGCTACTCGCGATATCGCAATTCTTGTTGCACAAGTTTGGAACTTTGACTTGCGAATCCCTGATATACGATCTCACGTGTAGATCTGACGACCCTCGTGGTCCTGATCAATGGCTCCGCCTCCCCTGAGCTTGGAACCCTTTTGGTGTTCTCGCCGTAACCTCCTTGCACCTCCGCAAGATCCAACGACTCTCGAAACTTCGTGAAATCTCCTCAGAGGATTTCGACCGTCCGCTCTTCCTTTGATGATTCTGCGAAACGACTACTTTCCTCTCCATAGAACTCGTTCACCTGCGCACTCCTTGTGCGACGCTTCTTGCCAATCTTCAAGGCACGACTTCTCTATGCTGTCCTTCAATGAAATTGAAGGCTTATCCCTCCTGGACTTTTCACGACTTCAGTCTTCTTGGAAATATTTTGCACGCACTCCTTGTGGCAATCATCTACAACAACTAAGTGGTGAAGTCTTCGGCTCTGCTCACTCCTTGCAGCAGTAATCTTCAATTCCTCTGCTCAGAATCACAACTCTGAGGCTTAGCTTAGCCTGCGCACTCCTTGCATGGCTCCTATAACCCACTTTCACTCTTGGGAGAATGAGAACAAAAGTTAACTATTTGAGCCTTCTGTCAACACACTCCTTGCGGACAATTTCAACTGCACTCCTTACAGGAATTCTTGCTCAAACAGAGAAAGAATTGAAACTCATTCACACTTTCTCTCAGACTTCAACTCAACTATGAAATCACATACACATCATATAAAAGCAAATGTATAATATGAAGCAAACATCCATGAGCATAACATCAATACACAGAGAATCATACACAAACCATGAATTTGAATCAAAGCTCTTTCTATTAATTCAAATGTCTGTACATGGGTGTTCTTCATATAGTTCTCTGCATGCTCTTCTGCTTCCTCAATAATAATGTTACAATGTACAAAGGAGGGTGTCTATATCTGTTTTCCCTCTTGGACTCTAAAGCTATCAAATCTAGAATTAAATTCCTATCTAACTGCATTAAATCTATTAAATGTCGACTATCTACCTAAGGACGAGAGCTATCCGCTCAAGGTCCATTACAATATAACAAGGCGCCTCTTCTTAAATGACTTCATTGAAGATTTGCGCAACAATCCCAAAGCATTTTCAAAAATTTTGCTGGCTTATCCAACTGTCCTCCGCTTCCACGCTGGCTCGCTTGATGTGCTGGCGATGCTCTTGCATCATGATCTTAAAAACCAACTAAGAATCCTCAATGATTTTTTCTCCAATATGGATATGACTGTTAATACTGATAAGAATAAGGTCATAATTATTAAATCCAATAAAATCACTTATGATACCTTTGTATATGACAAAAACAACTTGGAGGAAGTGAATTCATACAAATATCTTGGAATTGATATTCACCAAAAGCTCAATTCGAATTATAGCATTGAGAAAAGGATTATTGGGGGATGAAAAACTTATTATGGGCTTGAAAACAATTGCAATTCAGTCGATATTTGGATTTGGGATAAGAAGAAACTCCTCTTTGAGACTCTCGTTACACTTGTTATTCTTAATGGATGTGAATTATGGGGTTGTAGTATCTCTCATGAATTGAGGAGAAAGATAGATAAAATACAAAATAATTTTATAACCTATAATCTTAAAATTAAAGGAAATACACCCTATCCCATCCTCATCTTAGAAACAAGCCTATCCCCCATTGAGAGCACGACTATGACTAGATACCTAATGTATAAGAACAAGTTAAATAATATGGAAGACATCAGGCTTACTAAAATTGCTTCAAAATCGAGTTGTAACCACCATAGACCCAAGAGAGGATGGCATAAAGATGCACAATCTTGTCTAAACTATTGGGGAACCATGA
>JZKD02S2366848.1:18432-30420 GCA_000966675.3 Picea glauca | reverse complement strand
CAAGGAAATAATTAAGAGAGGGTAAACAACTCACCATCAATGGGGTCCTTAGAGCACGGAAGACCTAAAAATTGGTTACAAAATTATCATTATTTCATTAAATGCCAGAGGGGTTGGGGGTGCCCACAAACAGTTAGCCCTTAAATGAATGTTCTCAATTTACCAACCTAATGTTATGATGCTACAAGAAACTATGTATGTAGGAAAAAAGCTTTGGAAATTTTGTAAAGTGGATTGTCCAAGGGTTTGATAACTAGCTAGAACTCCAATTTTGACTCTATTTTGTCTTCAATTTTGAATGCAGGTATTGTGGTGGATCTAAGAACTAAGGAACTTGGAAAAGACCTTAGACTAATAAATATGTAATGTCCTTATGGGGAAAGGAGTCCCTTTTTGGAAGGACTAGCTAAGTCTAGCTTTTTAATTAGGGAGAATATCATCTTAAGTGGAGACCTCAATTAAAACCTAAATTTAAGGGAGATCTAGGGGGATTGCTAGAAAGGAACCACTTGGGGATTTTTCTCAAAGTCATTTGAATCCCAACTTCTAGTCAATATTGAACTAATAAAGATTGTTCCTTATTAGAGAAATGCAAGAAGAGGTAGGGAGGGGGTATCCAAAAGACTAGACAGACACTTGGTCGCAAAGTCGAGGGGTATGAATTTCACATCTACATTTAAACATAGAAAAAAAGATTTGAACTTTAAAATTGTTGCAAGTAATAAAAATAAATTTACCAATTTACCATAGATTAATACTTATAAAATTGTTTATTTTCATTATTTAACCTTGAATCTCAACTATCATTCAATTTATAACCATAGAGTAACACTTTTAATGTTCATTATCATGCTTTGGCATTGAATCTCAAAATGATAGTTCATGTTAGATTATATGTAAATTAATAGTCCACCCTTACATATGGTGGTGGAACCTTAGTCTTGAAAATTGCAAATGACATAGTAGGAAACTTATTGTTGCATTGGGATGTATCAATCATTTAATTTAGAGCTTCCATATAATATTTAATTGTATTTAAAATCAATTAATGGCATTTTCCCATGGTAATCATTTAATGTCATTCTATAATGTTTAATCATTTTCCAATATCAAATCTTTAGAAGATACAATATGTTAACCATACATACTTACAAAGTTGATTAAATGAATCGATCAATGATTGTCCAACTTGATTAATATTTTAAATCATTTTTTTATTAAATCATTTTTTTTTAAATTTATTGTTGAATATTTCTATTAAAATTAAAATTATTATAGTCAATTCTAACAAATTTTGTATTCGTGCAATTTTATATAGTGACAACATCATGCATATTAAACCATGAAACAATTCTAAATAAGATTTGATTAATTTTTTACATCAACTTGTTTGATTAAATATTCTATTAAATCATGAGAATAACTCCAAATTTCGATATTAAATATGCAATGAGATCAAAATACCTTCATTGTACTAAACTAACCTTAAAGATAATAGTTGTTAATGTTAGACTTTCAAATAGTGACGACATCATGCATATACATTAAATCACAAAAACAATTGTAAATCACATTTGAATATTTATAAATCAATTTGTTTTATTAAATATTATATTAATCACTCCTCCTAATTGGTTTAAATGTGTGTGTGTGTGTCTTCTCTAGTCATTTTTCTCTAACCTTTTATGAGTCAAATCATAAGTACCTACATCTAGATTTTTATTTTACTAACCATATTTAACATTGACTATAATACATGGCTCTCGAGCATTTGTTCAAGGTGGCAGTGTTGGTGGCTAGGGTTCTACCCTAGCCGTGTACATAGACCTCTTTTCAACTTGATCCAACCTCCATGGCCAGTATTATTATTCCTCAATTCTTTCTTGGTTCCTCCTCCTCAATGGCATCCACACAACCCAGTTCCTCATCCACTATGATTTGTCCTGTGAGCATGGTTGTGGATATACTAGTTTCAACCCCCCCTGGTGCGCATGGTATTCAGAAAGAAAACTTTCAAGGCTTTGGCATCGTGTCGGCTCCCTGAGCTTCATCTCAATCTTTGGCTTTGACTACCATTGGTATCCTCGGTAAGGCCTCTTTTAAAGATGTTGTGTAGAATGTTCTTCATTCTCCTTCTCATTTATTGGTTTAGGAGGCTCCGACTATTTCTATTCTGGTTGTGAAAAAAATTGTATCTAAAGAGGATTTTTACAGTTCAAATGCACTTATCTTCCATTTTAAAAGTCTTTGATCACATCTTTTCGATTTGGATAACTAGGTTTTAGACTTACAGAAATACATAAAAGAAGAAGCTTTTGTTTACCCTTGCGCAAAGGGATTCTTCATCATGGTTTTCGAACTAGTTGAAGATAGAGATTTCATTTTAAAATTAGGTCCTTGTTTTTGTGGGAAATTCGGATTATGCTTGAAACCTTGGACTCAATCCTTTAATCCAATGATAGACAAAGTCTTGAGCGATTCATCAATGTAATCCTTCATTAGACTAACGATGATATCTTGTTTAACCCTTATCATGAGTAATTCTTCTTCAATTTATTTAAACTCAGAGTGTAGTTGCTCCATTTATACCAAGTGGTCTTCATTGTTATTTACAAAAGTAACCAACACTGCTTAATCTCATCCTCCGGAAAATCAATGAGTTCATCGAACTCGTTGGCCCATTATGCTTTAATGGTGCTCAACTTCGTTTATAATTGTTCTTTTTTTATTATGCCCAAATCTATTACAAATTGTGGGCCTTCAAGGTCCTTAACAATGTCTAGTGATTTTAAGAACACATTGCTTCTTTTACCATTTATTTTTGTACATGTGGCAATAGATTCTCTTAACATTTGTATCATTTCCATCCACCTTGCTTTTAGTTTTTTTATTCTTCGATTTGAAGGTAATTGTTGTTGATTTCTATGATAGTCTCTTAGACTTGTTACCCATGCAATGAAAGTACTCCAGAAATTTTTATAGTAGGCTTCATCATGCTCCAAATCCTTTTGTAAATATTATGTTGGGTTGGAAATTCTTTGAAATAGGTTCCTTGGACTTGTAGTGGATTCTCATGCTTGTGAAATAACAGTAAGTTGCTTATTAATATTTTCAGTGACACACAACCTGACTCCATTTAATAATTTGACAGCTTTTCTCACCCTTACCGACATTCCAAGTGTACTTGGTGGCATTTGATCTCGCAAAATAATGGCCAATGGCTTTGCAAACAATGGCTTAGGACTTAATGCATCCTCGAGTTTAGTTATTCTTCTTTTTAATTTGATATTTTTCAACTATTGCTCATAAATGGAATGGGCAAGAGTGTCTCCAGCAGTGATGTGTAATTTAAGGAGTCATGAGGGTCTGACTCCTGAGACGTAAATATTTGAATTCCACTTATGAGTTACCTTTTTTTTTCACTTGGACTTTTTCAATTTGCAATTTTTTCTCTTCTTTATTATATTGTGCAATGTCAATGACTGTTCTTCAAAATTGTTGGCTCTTCATGAGCCAAATTCTCTGCAATACATTGAATTTCAGTGATTCTTAGTGCCACCAGATCAAGTATCATGGCATTCTTAATTTCCATATCATCTATATTCCTCGGGCTTTCAGAGTTTTGTGAGTTGTTTCTGCTTGGACTTCTCTTTCTCTTCTATTGAGCTACTGCATGTGCTTTCTCAATATTAAGAGGGGGCAAGTCATGTCCATCATTACCTTTATCACGTCCTTCATTACTCTCTCCTCTATTCAGATTTGATTCTTGTTTCTTTTGAGTAGAGGAGGAACTCCTACATGACTGGGGAACAAAAGAAGATTGCATGTTGGTCATGCCTTTTCCCCTTTATCTTGTTCTATTTTTTCCTTGAGTGTTTGTACTTACTTCCATGACCAAATCATCATCACATACATACTTATCCTTTTTCTTTGGGGTATTTGGGTCAATATCACCAAATTCTTCAACAATCCTTGTGAAAAGGTTGTGGTATCTCATGGATTCCAAGTGTTCATAGAACAATCCCTCATGGTTGAAACCTCTCAAGAGTTCTCCTTCCTTTAAATTGAAAGGGGTAAGCATTTCAAAAATTTCCATTAAATTGATGGTATTCCTTATTGTTGTGTTGGAAACATGAAAGAGTAATGAAATAAAATTGCTTCTTTATTTTTTTGTCAGACGGGATGGACCATGCCTTGTATTGTTTACAAACCTATGCAACCATGTAATTGTCAGAAACAAACGCGGGAAGAAGAAGAGGGGTTTCTTCACAACCATACAGTCTAATGTAAGTATGTTTCTCTTCATAAAAACAAACCCCCTTTCCTTGAAGATAATCTTTCGCTTCTTAAGTTATCTTTCTGGGTGCAGTTCAAGTCAACATATATCTAAATTCCTTAAGGAATTTATCTTGAATAAGACATAAATGAAATGGTGCTTTATGTTTCCACGGAAAGGGGTACCAAAATTGAACCGGTTCATTGTTTACATCTAAATTTCCTCTTAGAGGCAAACCCTCAAAGACATTATAGTAGGCGGCTAAGACCATATACACGGCCATAAAAAATATTTGGGTCCTTAAATAGTTGGCCAATTGAAAGGAAATCTCATTTGAGATTACCTCGACCCAGACAAAGACGACTTCTCTTAGAAAAGAGAAATGCAATGCATACAATACTAACTCGAGATATGGGAAGTTGATTTTTGTCCCATTAAGCACACAAACAACCATGAAAAATCATGGTATGGCTCCTCCAACAGAGATATGTTGAGACTAAGAGGTCGAACGACATATATGCAAATGGAACCATGAAGTCCTTTAACAAATTTGCTCCACCACCTTCAAAATCCATGAAAGAGTTAACTTCCAAAAGCTTGAGACTTTTATTGGTAGCAGGAAGTCAAAGCATCCTTTTAAAGATTATTGGAGTTAATAGAACATGGTTCTTCCCTTTGAGCACCACTTGAATTGTTGTGCTTTTTGGGTCAAATCTTCGAGTGCACCGGGTAACTAGCTCTTTGAAGTCAAAACTTCAAGCATACAAGCAACATTTACCGAGTGTGTCATCTAGATTTCATTATATTTCCTATGTTGAAGAGATAAGCTCATATACCACTAATACTCCATGGACCAATGGAAGTCTTTGTCTTGGCAGGCGAGAGAGTTAGCAATATCTCCACAAAAGGGGTCTTTCCTTCTTCTTGTTTCCATATTCCTTATTCTTGCGATGCACTTTGATATACATGAGACTGTCACTTATGAATTACGGAGCTCGAGCCTATTTAAAGGCTAAGTGCATTAATTACATTTACTAAACATCCTTTCCATATGTACAAACTTCTTTCAAAACACGAGCAACCACTAATGGAAGTTATTTTGAAAAGTCATTGATTCATGGGAAAGCAGGATAATTAATTCACATCATCCCCAGATCACCGCCCTTTACCTCGCAAATCAAAACCAATTAATGGATCATAAATTATCCTTGAAGAGTATGCAAGGCACTCCATATTCATGAAGATTTCACCAAGTATGGAGAGATATAAATCCTTAAAAGAGGGTGATGATGGGTCTTCTGCACAAAAGGGACAGTTGGAAATAAGAAAATGTTAAAATGTGTGGATCGTGACTTGTGCAAAGAGGGGGTTTGTGTGAAGTGTGGGGAAATGGTTATAGAAGAGGGAATCTATGCATGGGTAAAGGAATTCCGCACAAGTAATAAAATTAGCTAAGTGTTGTGAGATTTCATGGTAGGTTATCAAACAAAAGAAAATGGATGGAAAAAGGTGTTCTATGTAAGGCATAAAAATAAAGAAAGGGGACACATAAAATGGATTAACACATGGGCACTTATAGAGAAGCAACCTTCAAACTTGCAAATGCTAGAGAAAAAGGTACCATAGCAGGATTCATGTATGTAGTAATCGCAAGCATTTAACGACACATTCCATTCTTTTGAGAGTCATGGCCTTTATACCATGGGTGGTATTTTTGTGGAAGGAGATAAGATACAATAATATATTCATCACCTTATAGAGAGAGACATATTGCAGATAGTGGTAGCATTAATTGATGTACCCTCTACAGAAGGGTTCTCCCACTTTGATGGACGTGAAAAAATCATATCTCAAGTTCTCATAAAAAAGTCGATGCAAATAGGTAGATCTTCTACTTTGGTGTGTCCTTCCAGCACCAGGATCACTCCACTCGTTGAAGGATGTGCTCTTGCATCCACCTAAATACAAAAGAATGAAATTTTGATCATTGTTTCCTCTTGCATCCTTGTAAATTCTCTATAAATTTATCTTCTTCAAACTTGGGCTTCGCTAATTATTCTTCTTACTATTGAAAACCCTTGTCTTTGGCCATTGATAGAATGTGTAGTGTACGTTATGTTTGCCTTGGAATACATTGACATGGAATTGACCATTCACAATACAATGTCATAAGAGAAAATCGTCTTCTCCCGTGTACAATAAATCCAATGCACTAATTTATTTTAAATATGGATGGAAAATAGGTCAAATAGAAACTATTGTTCTAAAATGCATTGAACAATCCATGTAGATATTGGATTGAAATCACAGTTATCTATTGCATGGAGATCCCACCCATAAGATTTGATTAGATAAATCCATCATTTGGTGAACCTCTTGGTTGATTCTCTAATGTGTTGCACTCTTTTCACTAACAATGTTTCCATAGGACAATCATCACGGAAGCCCATGGAAAACTACAACCATGGAATTAAGTAGATATGTGTGTTGTTTAAATGTGTTTTTCCTTCCAAAATAACAAACACTTTATGTTCTAGGAATGACACATTTCATGTATATTCTATTTTCTACTTAAAATATCGAATATAATATTTATTTTTCTTAGAAAAAAAGTCCATCATCTAGGAACATGAATTTAAAAATGCATGTACACTACATAATCTAAACAATCACTGTATTCTCTATGTGATTGTATATAATTATTTTTGTGGCAAAAGCAAGTTATTTGATTAGATTTGGTAAAAAGTTATGTGATTATATATAATTATTTTTGTGGCAAAAACAAGTTATTAGTCCATGCCGAAGGCAATAGGGGACTCTAGCATTCGATAAGGCGTTGAATCACTATTAGTTCAGGTTGACTTTTAATACATCCATTATATTTCTAACTTTATATTTCTAATTTTATACCATGGTTTGTTATTTTTTTTATTAAATATTTTAATAAAAGATAACTATATGCAATCCTATTGGTTCTAATATTGGAAGTCCTATTAGAGGCTTCGCTCCTCCCATTGAATTCTTTTCCATCACTATCCTAACTTTCTAAGATGATCTTCCAATATACAATTTTGTCATTGTTTTTAACCTAAGTTCTAACTTTGTTATCCTTTTGCTTTCTCGTTATTTCAATGTCAGGGCAACCTAAGTTCTAACTTTGTTATCCTTTTGCTTTCTCGTTGCACCAAAAAAAAATCAATGTCAGGGCTTAATGTGTGAGGTCTTTCTAGTCTTATGGCCACCTTCAGACACTGCCTTCTAGGCCATCATCTCCACCGCTTGATCTTTTCCTACATTTTCCATGTGCATCATATCCTCTTCCTCCTGCATTTTCCTACCATGCATGCAGACACATGTCCTACATTTTCCATGTGCATCATGTCGTCTTCCTCCTACATTTTCTTGCCATGCATGCATACACATGTCCTTAGATAGGAGTGTCCAATTGTTATATATTATTCATTTCATAATGTTTTTCCTTAAGTTGTACAACAATGCCATCAATCTGAGATGAGAAGGAACTCCAGGTGTCTTAGTTGAGGAAGGCTTCCTAGTTGAGGAAGTCACGCAGCCACAAAGCCATACAAGAAGATGCTAGTGGAAGAATTCAAGCAGCCAGAAAAACCAAAAGGAGGAAGTCAAGCAACCAGAAATCCATACTTGGCACAAGGCCTTGCAAAAAGAAACCTTGTTCCTTGTAGTTATCTCTTATGCTCTGCACATTTAAAACATAAGAGAATGAATTATGGAGGCTATTAATGTGGGCTTACAAGCACATTGTTCGTTTTTTCCAACTTGACTTTTTGAAAAGCTTCACCCTGAGTTTTAACTTGGCCAACATGCAGTAGATTAGGACATGCTCTACTCCTAAATCCCTAACAGAAAAATAGAGAGAAAAGAAAAATAAAAAAAGAGCTTTGTTTTCGATTGGTTGGGTAAGTCCTTACTTGAGCTGAGGCCCCTTCTAGCGAACCTGAACAGAGAGAAGGGATAATGATACAGTCGCAGATCTACTCTGAACAGAGAGGAGGGATAATAATACAGTCGCAAATCTACTTGTATCCCTTACGTTATAGACAAATGACAAAGTGTAACCAGTGGGTGAGATTCTCCTTCCTTTTGTAAAGTGGGTGTGGCCATCTCTCTCTCTCTTGAAAGCTCTCTGCCTGCAATAAACTTCTTTACAGTTTAGCTTTTAGCTGACGCTTATCACAACAAAGAAATTCAGTGCAACTATCTTTGAGAAATCATATTCGATCACCTATAGTCACTGTGCTTGTATCACCTTAGAAAATATTATATCACTGCAGATGATATAATCACCATGCTTCACCTTATAGAATATAATCATTGTGGTATTATCACTATAGAGAATACAAAATTTTACCACATAGAAGATAAGCATCATGTTATTATATATCGCAGAGTATATAATCATTGTGCTTCACTGTACTTGAATATAGGATTAGTCCTAAATTGAAAATATTATTTTTTGCTTTATCGTGCTTATATCACCACAGAGAATGTAATCACTCTGATTAATGCATAGAATATAATCATTGTACTTCACTGTGTTTGTATCGTGGATATAATATAGTATAGGCTTAGTCTTACATTAAAAATACCTTTATGTGCTTTATCGTGCTTATATCACCACAAAGAATATACGATGAAATATGTCTTCAATGTATCCCATAAAATGTTAGTCTTTAGAAGCAGATGTTTTTTTGTAATATATATGCAAGAACTAGAGTTGATGACACAACAAACGATATGACCATAGCACATCTCCTATAAATGGATGTGTTTGACCTGCAGACTCATATCATGCAATATATATTCATTTAACAGTGAAACAAAGTTTATCCTTAGAAGGGAAAAGTCTGCCTGACACTTAAAGATTTGCCCTCTTAAAGTGGCCAGATTGACCATAATTGATTGTGCGCATTGACTTGTCCAGGAGCTAAGACCAAAATATGATCTCTTGTAACTCTTTCATGGTTGCCCTTCCATATTATTCATAGATTATTGATTCATTGATACAGATCAATATATCCACCAACCACGGATCTAGATCTGTGGGCTCCATGCCTGCCTATTTGTGCGCATGTTTGATACTTTATTCAAATGCTTTCTTGACTTCTCCGAAGGCGGGCTTCTTGAATGAGAAAAAACGACCAATGGAAAATCGGGTGATGATGTCGATTTAACTCTTCTTTGATCCAGTGCATAACTTTATCTATAGCTGCCAAAACCTATGAATAACGTTATCTTGTAGCTACCCAATTTTTTGTCTAAGAAAATCTAGAAAAATATACTTGTTGACACAAAAACTATGGTCTGATTGCTGCCAAACCCCATCAATAACTCCATCTTGTAGCTGCCCAATTTTCTGTTTAAGAAAATCCAGAAAAATAAACTTTTTGACCCTCAAACCATGGCTAATTCATACGAGTGGAGCACTCTTTCTGCAAATATATGTGTCTCACTATGCTAAACAACGGGCCTCCATAGATTACTCAGAGAGAATTCGTTAAGAGATATTGAGAAAATGGTTGCCACTCAAATAGTTTCCAGGCTCTCTAAATACACCATAGAAAAGGAGGTGAAGTGTATTGAACCCAGACACTAACCTATATGTTCCCTAATGACCCGATTCTCCCTTTTATAATAGTATAATCAGGATAGATTAAGTCCCCATGGTATCGTGCCCCTTTATCCTCTCCCTCACCCAAAGCTTCCTCCTAGGGAAGATAAGTGAAGAAGACCTCAATACAAAATATTTTGGGTTCTCAATCCTGTCGTTGGCAGATAAAAGCTCTCCTCAATGGCTCTTATGGACTAAACTCAGAGAGGGGATAGGACTAAGACTTAAATTCTTGTGTGACTCCAGCTACTCATCTAGACAGCGAGTGAATCAAAGAATAGTCAGAGCTACTGTACCATATGAAAGGGCATTTCTCTGTAACCAAAAGACAGGCTCTTCCATAATTTTCTTATGCCTCTTCTTGTTGCAGCAACAAGTGTAGTGAGATGATGATTCATTCTATGAACATCAAACTAAATAGGAAAAATGTGATACCTACAGGCCTAATTGTTGAAATTAATGCAACTGCAAGAGCCATTCTTCAGAGGATGGAAAAGACCCTAACTATGGACTAGGGCCACCAGTACACTCTTGGGGTTCTTGGTTTGGTACCAAGCAGTTAGAGCCATGGAAAAAGACCCTTGTGAGGGCTTTCAGTATATGACTGGGTTTCTTGGTTTGGGACCAAGCAGTAAAGACCCTAGATGTATTATAGGGCCCCTGGATGTGTTCCAGGGAATCCTTGCCCTGAGCTTGGATTGATCATTGGATGTGTTCCTTGGTGGTTGATTTAAGTCCCTAGAAGTGTCTAGGGCCCCTGGATGTGTTCCAGGGAACCCTTGCTTAAATGCATGGGTTGATCCTTGGTCTTGTACCTTGGTGGATAAGAACCTAGATGTCTTCTAGGGATCCCAGATGTGTTTTGGGGCAAACTGGTTCCTAACCAGGTAAATCTTGGTGTAATACCAAGATCTGTTGATGTGTGATCATATTTTTCTCTCTTGGGATGTATCTAGGAGTGTCTATGAAGATGGACCTGATCACATTGTTGATGTACCCCTTATGCAGTGATGATAAAGTTTATAGCTCACTATTAGACTCATGTGGACATGTTTTTCCATTACATAATCCCCCCTTGACTTTGACTTAAAAGGTAACCCTTTGTTGAATTATGTGAATAGGTTTTATTTTGTGTGGTGGGGATTTTATTTATGTGGTTAGGGTTTTATTTATGTGATTGGGGTTTTTAATTTATCTTGATTTTAATTGACAATTTAATTAATATTTATATTAATTAAATGTCATTATTTAATTTTATTTTTTAATTGCCCTAACCCCTCTCCCTAAGTATAAATAAGACACTACCCCCCCTAGCATTTTACACACACTTACTCCCTCATTCTTCATACTTGTTGTGGCTACCTCAGTGAGTCCTCCCTCTTGTTGATGCGGTTTTCCTTTTTGTTGATCAAGTTCAGATCTGCGTGTTTATGTTGGCTGGAAGAGTTTTCTCTTTGGAGTTTTTACTAAGGTTGTTGGACGTGTTGTTGCGAGGTGCCTCTAAGGGTTGCCAGACCTGTTCCTTGCACCAAAGCTACCTTTCTAAGATTTCGAGCCTACTCTATGGGTGTCATCTTCTTCTTTAGGGCCATGAAACTGTGAGGAGGTACCGCAGCCTCATTCTGGGCCCTCTCCTTGGCTATACTTGATACCCTCAAGCTTCCATGTGGAGTATTGAGTCCCCTATAGGGGTCTCTCAGTGTGATGTCCAGTTCTCTATGGAGAGAGTTCGTTGTTAGAGTATGTCTACTTATTGTCCCAAATCTATGTGTTGATAATCACCTTGTTGTCCCAGATCTGTGTGTTGATAATCACCTTGTTGTCCCAGATCTGTGTGTTGATAATCACCTTGTTGTTCCAGATCCGTGTGTTGATTTTATTATGGATAATCACCTTGTTGTTCCAGATCTAAGTGTTGATTTTATTGTGAATAATCACCTTATTGTTTTCATATCTGAGTATTGATTTGATTGTGAATAATCACCTTGTTGTTTTCAGATCTGACTGTTGATTTGATTGTGAATAATCACCTTGTTGTTTTCAGATTTGTGTGTTGATTTTCTTG
>JZKD02S2366815.1:0-30422 GCA_000966675.3 Picea glauca | reverse complement strand
GTTGTATCTACATGTGCATTTTCCTTCATGTCCAAATACCTTCATCAATCTTGCGGTCCAAAACCCATGACTAGGGTTGACATCAATGACAACAACCAATCTTCCAACAAGTAGTTATTGGATATGCCGCTTGATCTCCTCATTCTCTAATAGAGAGTGACGGTAGACTGTCCCATTGGGCAGCAGTGCGTCAGGTGTTAGATTGATGGGGTGCTTGACCTGACAGTGCAAAGGAACCCCGATAGGTGAGGAGAAGATATCGGAGTATGCTTCCACGACCTTATCCACTTGCTTATGTTGTGTGGAGAGGTCGACTGCGGAGACACTATATGTGGCTATGATATTTTTCCCATTCTGAGAGAAAATCACACAGAAGACAAACTTCCCCATCTGAGAGATGACCTTCCTACATTGCTCGACAAAGATCAAGGAAATAACACTAGGTGGGACTGCCTCTGGTATTATGTACAATTTATTATTCAAATTAATAATAACACTGCAAGGCCTAGACTCATATACATCATGGTGTTTCCATAAATATGGTTGTACCAAAATAAAATTACAAACTTTGAGAGGGGAAAAATCACACAATACATTTTCTTTGAAGGGCTTGATTTCGTATGATAGGAGGCATTGTTGGCTGACACAAATTTCGCTTCCTTGGTGGAGCCATCTGATGTTGTAGGGTTGTTGGTGCGGTGCTTTCGACAGGGAGAGTTTCTTGACAACCACTATTGAGATGAGGTTCTCCTGGCTACCACTATCAATGATTAAGTGTAGCGGGGTACCCTTCACCCACATCTATGAATGAAAAAGGAACTCACCTTCCTCTGGCTCATCTAGTTCACCGATATGGAGTTTGGTGGTAGAAATGATAGCACTAGGTTCTACATCAATGATCTATCTCCCCCTTTTTGGTTCTGACTCATAGTTGGAACTCGCATCTAATTCAGAGGCTTTCACCTTAGCCACTAGTGACTTCTTTGAGAGGCAATCAACAATGTTATGCTAGGGGTTCTTATGGAAGTTGCACCACTTCCTGGTATCTTTCTTTGTCTTTCTGATGTCCTTATTTGCTTGAGGATTGTACTGGTTTTCTTGAGGTGATATTTCTTTGCTCTATTCTTTTTTCTTCCAGTTGGGGCCACCCTTTCATGGCTTTTTTTGTGAGGGGTTCCCAGAACCAAATTGTTGTGTCTTTTGTTTGATATTCTAATCGATTTTGACGACATGTTGGTAGGCTGTGCCTAAGGATGATATGTCCAGAAACTCCATTTCATCCTGGATGTATCTATGCAGACCTTTGTGATACATGAACACCAAATGACACTCAAAATCTTTGATAGCCATCTTGGTGTGAAAGGTATGGAAGATATTTGTGAACTCGAGCACTGCTTGGTATCTTTCATATCGCAATGTGGTCCATTTTGTATACATGTCATGATAACTTCCCACAGGGTAGTATTGTTCCTTAATAGCATCCCTGAAGGACTCCCAAGTGACCATGACTATAAATAATGATAGTTCCTTTGTTTCCTTCTTCTCACAAAAATTTTCCCACCAATCTTTGACATGGGGATCGTCTTTGAGGAGCACAAAAGTAATATTTTCTCTATTCGAGAAATTATGGATAGAGAAATACCATTCTAGAAGATTCAACCATTTGTCTACAACATCTGTGTCTATCAGACCTTCAAATATAGGAATATCGAATTTGATTTGTACCTTGAAGGGGGCGATGCCTCTGTTTGAGGAAGATGTGTCACTTGTTGGTAGCCATCGAAGGATTTGTGCAAAACTATCCATCATCTCATTCCTCTGTTGCGTGAGGGATTCCTCAAGAAAAAATTTGAAGGGATCTCTTGTCCTAGCATCTTTATTTTCTCCCGACATGATAGATCGCTTGGGTGTGCAAGAGATTTTGTCCTCAAGAGAAACAAGCTCGAGACCCAATTCTTTGTACCCTAACCTCGTTGGGGACATGCATTAAGAACGACAAGGAGAAGACCGCTCTAATACCATTGATCCATATTTTGTGAGCAAAAAGAAATGAATATAGATTATTATCAAAATATTCTTAACATAGAATAACAGATATACAGTAAAACTAGTTTCTATTCAATAAGGAAATAAGCTGAAACTGTAAAATGTAGTAGAAAACAAGCTTGCTAGAATGGTGGCGGCTTATCTCTGAGAAGAGATGTGGAAGATGCCTCATTCACTAGAATATGATTACAATGAGGCTATCTAGGCATTTTTACAATAAATAGGAATGTCAAAAACCCTAGACATCCAAAAATCTAACCCTAGGAGATGAAGCGCCAAAAGTCATGTGGGCCCCATTTGGGTAAGTTAGTACATCAACTTTCCGGGGTCGTAACTTTTGCATACAATCTATGTTTTAGGCGCATGATATCCCATTGGAAAGGTCTATCCTAGGAATACACATTTTAATTTTGGTGATCCCTGCACATTTTGACTATGGTGAGTCCTAAAACGTTGTTTAGAGCCTCAAAACGACCCTGAAAGTCAAGGACCCAAAAACTAGGAAAAAATTGTCGAATTGGAAAATGCCAAAATGAGTCAGTTGGAATAGGTGGGAGGCCACCAACATCCATATGGATCAGTTCCCTTTCCCACCCAACCATAGGAACAACCACTCCTAAATGGATTTACCACTGGCCACCCCCTAGCTAGACCATGATGCTCTGAGAGAGACTCTTCTTTCTTGTTCAGCGACAGAAGTTACTCTCCTCCTCCCACGGGAACTTGGAAAAATGGTTTTCTCTCCACCAAGAAAGGGGGACTGTAACAAGAACTTTCTCAGTAACTCAACTTCTCTACAACCTCTTTTATCAGCTTGGACTGAAAACCAAAGAGTTGCACACGGTCTTCTCTCTTCTGAAGAATGGTCTCTTGACTCATCTCCTTCACCCACCCTCTCTACCCATGAATTTCCTTTTTCTCTTTTCTTCCTCGGCAAGGTTGTGTGGTTCTAAATACCCAGTTCGTGGTAAGGTTAGGAATCCTTTCATATGGGTACTATTCCCATCTCCACATTAACTCTTGAGGAGGACTACCTAGCTACCGTCGTGACTGGTAGCTTATTTATGGGTTAGAGGAATGTTTTGGGTCTAAGTAATTAAATCCAGTAAGTTATTGGTCTGGTGGGGGTCATCTCAACCATTTCTGGTTCCCCTCACCATCTCTCTCATAGAATAGAATCATGATCTACCTTGGAACCCCCCCCCTTTCAGTGGTTTTTCAACACTAGAAATCTTTAATTAATAACAGAAATACATACACTACCTTTTATAACAAAAAGGTTCATCAAATCCAACATTCATAGATATTCAGTCTGCCACTATCTTTTGGAAATTTATAGTTATATTTACAAGATGGGGGAAATAGGGGTATTATAGGACCTGTGTAGAGTTCACACAATATGCAAATTCAATTGGCATTAGTTGCCTAATTTTATACTCCATACATCTCTAAATATAGGATCTAATCATGAGTTGAAGATATGTGGAATATTTCTTACTTTCATGATTAATTTCACAATTGTCTTGGTCATTTTATAATAGGTGTCTTTATTTTATCATTCCTACTCTACATGTAAAGGTTCCCTAAGCAATTTTTTGTGGCTTGATTTGTAGGGAACTATAAAGAATGTTTGAAACTTTAGTGTCTCATTAGCCAAATCATTTGGTGTGGGAGATAGATGCAATACACAAGTATTATTTGATAACCATTTTCTTACTCTTCCATAAGTTACATAAAACTAAACAACTATTCAATACTGCATTATGGATTTTTCTAGAGAAAAATCATGTTTGTCAATGGTTTAAAAATTGTATCATAATCATTTCGTACCACATATACTCAATTTTTTTTGAAATCAAGAGTATTAGTTTTTAAGTTGAATATGTGTCTCCAAAAAACTACTAATTTTCTAGGTTTTGAAGACCTAACTTTGAATTACTTGCACTTAGTTCAAGTCTTCTAAATAACGTATGTGAATTTTGTTGGAAACAGTGGTATGATATTGTCATTGATGTCAACATAGTGCAGGTGATGAGATCAAATCTCAGGAGAAATAATGTAGCAGGTCACACAGAAGCCTGAGCCTACACAAAAGAATCCCTTGTAAAAGATCGAGTTACAACAACCATTAGATTAGTTTGGTATCTATCATGATTGTCATATAAAATCATGTGGAAGGACAAGATAAGAAGATCCCATAAGACCCAAAGTATTGAAATCTCTGAAATTGTGAAGTAAACATCAATTGTCAGATCATGTGGAGAAAATTCAAGTCAGTTCTCAACCATTGGATCAAACAGTCGACTCCATCACCGACCACTTTGGTGAAAAGGAATATGAAAAAGATAAGTTTACCAGAATGTTGAAGCCCCAAAGTCATGAAATCCCATCAACCATTGGATCAGAGGAAGAATAAGAAATCATGTCAACCATTGATCTAGAATGAAAATATTGAAACCATCAGATCACGCTAAGGAAGAAGGTGGTCAACTCCAGCATTGACCTACTCCGGTGATAAAAAACTCAGATAAAACAAGAACTCCTGAACCCCAAAGTTCTGGAATAAACAAAGGTCATCAGATCAAGACAAGTTGAATATCTATGGTGGTAGATCTATTCGGTGCTTTGGTGATAAATGGAGGAATATAGGAAGAATATTGAATTCATGAAATAACGTTAATCGTCGATCAAGAAGGAAATTCAGATGAATCTATGACTGTTATATCTAGGAGGTATACATGTGACACATTAGTAGGCCCACGTCAATAGAACCATGTCAGTAATAGATGACATGTGGCCCAATCAAATGGTGACACGTGTCAAGGTCGATGTGGCACATAGGGACTATAAAATTTACAAATAAGGGTGACATGTGGCACACACATTAAGATTCCATGTCATCATAGGTGATGTCATCATACCACATCACTCTGATATTAATGCCTCCGGGGATGTCCAACTTCTCCTACCAGCAAAAATACACGAAGCTCCAAAGGATGAAGTCATGAATTAACTTTTGGCCATTAATCTAAGATCCTTAGGGATCTTTCTCGACCGTTAGATCGATTATAGTGGAAGGATAGTGTAAGGAGTACTAACAACTAATAGCAAGTGGTCATCGCAACCTTATGACTGATTCGATAGGTAAACCTCTGGAGGGATTGAACTACTTCAGAGTTTGAATATCCCAGAGTCCCAAATTGCCAGAGCCCAAAAATAATAGTTGATTGTCCATTGAGGAGGAAGATCCACAGTCAAGATCCAAAAGCACAAAGTAACATGCATGAAGTTAGCCTGGTGGAGACAAGGTGATTTTGATTGGGACCATTGGATGAGATCAGGGAAAAGTTTAATGGTGGAGAAAAAAATTGTCACTCCATGGATTGTTGGAATTAAGAAAGAAACATAAATATCCCAGAGTCTTGAATCTCTAAAGTTCTAGAGTAAATGGCAGTCGTACATCTCAACATCCAAATTAAAATGCGACCGTTGATCTTGATAAGTGATTAAGAACATGTTTGGCTTAGCTCCTAGCCATCACCTGTGGACATATGGAATAGAGGTTCTCAAGTGTTTTTGTGCGAAATTTAATACGCAGAGGAATAATTTTATCTTGGTCAAGAAGGAACATTGAACTAGATAGGACCTAGACTTTGTCCTAATTTATCTTAAGTAATCCAATACATGCAATTCATTAGAGAGCTAATAAAAAATATTGTATCTAATCAATTTAAATTGAGAATGAAATAAAGAGGCATGGGATCAAGTTAAAAATAAAATGATCCATATATGTGATCAATTTATGAAAATCCCTCTCACTAAATTAAAAATCTTTCATGATAATGTATGAATAATAATGGAGGAAAGACAAACATTATTATTGTTAATGAAGAGGTGAAATGGATCAAACAAAGGGACACAATTCTTCATAGCTCAGACTAGTTGGAAGACTATATAAGAAAGAAATAAGGGTGAATAAGAAGGTGACTTTGTAGTCCCTATTAGAAGATCAAAAGCAGAAGAAGAGTCTAAGAAGAAAAAATGATGGTACTTATGCAGTAAGGGTGGAAGGGAAGAGAAAGGAAGGATTCATATCCTTTACTAAGTAAAGTGTAAAGACAAGGGAGTTGGTGCTTCCTAGGGTTGGTTCCCTAAAGACAAGGGAGTTGGTGCTTCCTAGGGTTGGTGTCCTAAAGCAAGGGAGTTAGTCCTTCCTATGGTTGGTTCCCTAAAGACAAGGGAGTTGGTGCTTCCTAGGGTTGATTCCATAAAACAAGAGAGTTGGTGATTTCTAGGGTTGGTTCCCTAAAGAAGGGGATTTGTGTCTCCAAGAGTTTTCACTCTTAAGAGGATTGGTGTCCTTCACAATATTAGACTACTCTTTATAAATCCTTTTAATTCTTGTTAATAATATTGATATAATTGATTTTAAATACAATTCCATTGATGATCTATTGTGATGATTAATCAAATAAAAAATTAATTACTAATTGTTTAAAATATGGTAATATTGATTCACCCCCCTCTCTGTATTTTAACAATTGGTATCAGAGCAAGTACCTTTAGCACAGTCTAATAACTGGAAGGTAGATCCTGAAAGAAATGGATCAACAAGAGGGACTGTATTCCAACAAAGAACCATTGTTTAACATAGGTGGTTATGCTCTCTAGAAAATAAGAATTAAAAGATACATGTTGGCTCTTGGTTTTAATTTTTGGCAATTTGTTGTAGATGGTTACAATTGTTGGCATGTTTACAAGCATAGTATGCTTGTCATTGATGGAAAGAACAACAACAATGATGGCATGATTACAGGCAGAGTGTGCTTGTCATTGATGGAAAGATCAAAGTGTTCATCGATGGAAAAATAGGAACAATGTAAGATCAGGTGAAGAAGAAAACAGTGTGCAATCCAAGCTCGGAGAGGAATAGAACAGAGTTGCATGCAAAGTGCAAGTGTGCGTCAGGGCCGAGGTTAATTCCATTACCAATGCTCATGAGAGATAGCATTCTCAGAAATGCAAATGAGACCCAAAGTCATCAAGACTCACAGAGTCATTGACACTTAGAGATTTGAGAAATCCAAAGCTCAGGAGGAGGAGTGACAGTGTTCATTGGATCAGCAATCCCGAATACCCAATGTCCGTTAAATAGAGTCCAGTAACAAGAGGAAGCATAGAGGAGAATTACAAATCTGATCCATTGGATCTGAATGCCAAGGACCAACAACCATCGGATCCAATACAATTGCAAAGAGGATAAGGTCTCGATCCATCCTCCAACTCCGTGAAATGAAAAATCATGATAAGATATGAACCGTTGGATCCAGAGGACACGTGGCGAGAGATCAACATTTCGCTAACACGTGAACTAGAAAAGTTAAAGTTAAGAGGTGTAGGAAATCACAAAATGTGAAGTCCCAATAAGATCTGGACTGTTGGATCACAGAGGGCTATGGGTCATTGATCTAGAGTATTTTGGATATCGAGAGTTGGAAGAGTCAAGGTTGGATCACGTTCAAACACCCAACACGNCACAATATGCAAATTCAATTGGCATTAGTTGCCTAATTTTATACTCCATACATCTCTAAATATAGGATCTAATCATGAGTTGAAGATATGTGGAATATTTCTTACTTTCATGATTAATTTCACAATTGTCTTGGTCATTTTATAATAGGTGTCTTTATTTTATCATTCCTACTCTACATGTAAAGGTTCCCTAAGCAATTTTTTGTGGCTTGATTTGTAGGGAACTATAAAGAATGTTTGAAACTTTAGTGTCTCATTAGCCAAATCATTTGGTGTGGGAGATAGATGCAATACACAAGTATTATTTGATAACCATTTTCTTACTCTTCCATAAGTTACATAAAACTAAACAACTATTCAATACTGCATTATGGATTTTTCTAGAGAAAAATCATGTTTGTCAATGGTTTAAAAATTGTATCATAATCATTTCGTACCACATATACTCAATTTTTTTTGAAATCAAGAGTATTAGTTTTTAAGTTGAATATGTGTCTCCAAAAAACTACTAATTTTCTAGGTTTTGAAGACCTAACTTTGAATTACTTGCACTTAGTTCAAGTCTTCTAAATAACGTATGTGAATTTTGTTGGAAACAGTGGTATGATATTGTCATTGATGTCAACATAGTGCAGGTGATGAGATCAAATATCAGGATAAATAATATAGCAAGTCACACAGAAGCCCAAGCCTACACAAAAGAATCCCTTGTAAAAGATCGAGTTATAACAACCATTAGATTAGTTTGGTATCTATCATGATTGTCATATAAAATCATGTGGAAGGACAAGATAAGATGATCCCATAAGACCCAAAGTATTGAAATCTCTGAAATCGTGAAGTAAACGTCAATCGCCAAATCACATGGAAAAAATTCGAGTCAGTTCTCAACCATTGGATCAAACAGTCAACTCCATCACCGACCACTTTGGTGAAAAGGAATCTGAAAAAGATAAGTTTACCTGAATGTTGAAGCCCCAAAGTCGTGAAATCCCATCAACCGTTGGATCAGAGGAAGAATAAGAAATCATGTCAACCATTGATCTAGAATGAAAATATTGAAACCATCAGATCACGCTAAGGAAGAAGGTGGTCAACTCCAGCATTGACCTACTCCGATGATAAAAAACTCAGATAAAACAAGAACTCCTGAACCCCAAAGTTCTGGAATAAACAAAGGTCATCAGATCAAGGCAAGTTGAATATCTACGGTGGTAGATCTATTCGGTGCTTTGGTGATAAATGGAGGAATATAGGAAGAATCTTGAATTCATGAAATAACGTTAATCGTCGATGAAGAAGGAAATTCAGATGAATCTATGACCGTTATATCTAGGAGGTATACATGTGACACATTAGTAGGCCCACGTCAATAGAACCATGTCAGTAATAGATGACATGTGGCCCAATCAAATGGTGACAAGTGTCAAGGTCGATGTGGCACATAAGGACTATAAAATTTACAAATAAGGGTGACATGTGGCACACACATTAAGATTCCATGTCATCATAAGTGATGTCATCATACCACATCACTCTGATATTAATGCCTCCGGGGATGTCCAACTTCTCCTACCAGAAAAAATACACGAAGCTCCAAAGGATGAAGTCATGAATTAACTTTTGTCCATTGATCTAAGATCCTTAGGGATCTTTCTCGACCGTTAGATCGATTATAGTGGAAGGATAGTGTAAGGAGTACTAACAACTAATAGCAAGTGGTCATCGCAACCTTATGACTGATTCGATAGGTAAACCTCTGGAGGGATTGAACTACTTCAGAGTTTGAATATCCCAGAGTCCCAAATTGCCAGAGCCCAAAAATAATAGTTGATTGTCCATTGAGGAGGAAGATCCACAGTCAAGATCCAAAAGCACAAAGTAACATGCATGAAGTTAGCCTGGTGGAGACAAGGTGATTTTGATTGGGACCATTGGATGAGATCAGGGAAAAGTTTAATGGTGGAGAAAAAAATTGTCACTCCATGGATTGTTGGAATTAAGAAAGAAACATAAATATCCCAGAGTCTTGAATCTCTAAAGTTCTAGAGTAAATGGCAGTCGTACATCTCAACATCCAAATTAAAATGCGACCGTTGATCTTGATAAGTGATTAAGAACATGTTTGGCTTAGCTCCTAGCCATCACCTGTGGACATATGGAATAGAGGTTCTCAAGTGTTTTTGTGCGAAATTTAATACGCAGAGGAATAATTTTATCTTGGTCAAGAAGGAACATTGAACTAGATAGGACCTAGACTTTGTCCTAATTTATCTTAAGTAATCCAATACATGCAATTCATTAGAGAGCTAATAAAAAATATTGTATCTAATCAATTTAAATTGAGAATGAAATAAAGAGGCATGGGATCAAGTTAAAAATAAAATGATCCATATATGTGATCAATTTATGAAAATCCCTCTCACTAAATTAAAAATCTTTCATGATAATGTATGAATAATAATGGAGGAAAGACAAACATTATTATTGTTAATGAAGAGGTGAAATGGATCAAACAAAGGGACACAATTCTTCATAGCTCAGACTAGTTGGAAGACTATATAAGAAAGAAATAAGGGTGAATAAGAAGGTGACTTTGTAGTCCCTATTAGAAGATCAAAAGCAGAAGAAGAGTCTAAGAAGAAAAAATGATGGTACTTATGCAGTAAGGGTGGAAGGGAAGAGAAAGGAAGGATTCATATCCTTTACTAAGTAAAGTGTAAAGACAAGGGAGTTGGTGCTTCCTAGGGTTGGTTCCCTAAAGACAAGGGAGTTGGTGCTTCCTAGGGTTGGTGTCCTAAAGCAAGGGAGTTAGTCCTTCCTATGGTTGGTTCCCTAAAGACAAGGGAGTTGGTGCTTCCTAGGGTTGATTCCATAAAACAAGAGAGTTGGTGATTTCTAGGGTTGGTTCCCTAAAGAAGGGGATTTGTGTCTCCAAGAGTTTTCACTCTTAAGAGGATTGGTGTCCTTCACAATATTAGACTACTCTTTATAAATCCTTTTAATTCTTGTTAATAATATTGATATAATTGATTTTAAATACAATTCCATTGATGATCTATTGTGATGATTAATCAAATAAAAAATTAATTACTAATTGTTTAAAATATGGTAATATTGATTCACCCCCCTCTCTGTATTTTAACAATTGGTATCAGAGCAAGTACCTTTAGCACAGTCTAATAACTGGAAGGTAGATCCTGAAAGAAATGGATCAACAAGAGGGACTGTATTCCAACAAAGAACCATTGTTTAACATAGGTGGTTATGCTCTCTAGAAAATAAGAATTAAAAGATACATGTTGGCTCTTGGTTTTAATTTTTGGCAATTTGTTGTAGATGGTTACAATTGTTGGCATGTTTACAAGCATAGTATGCTTGTCATTGATGGAAAGAACAACAACAATGATGGCATGATTACAGGCAGAGTGTGCTTGTCATTGATGGAAAGATCAAAGTGTTCATCGATGGAAAAATAGGAACAATGTAAGATCAGGTGAAGAAGAAAACAGTGTGCAATCCAAGCTCGGAGAGGAATAGAACAGAGTTGCATGCAAAGTGCAAGTGTGCGTCAGGGCCGAGGTTAATTCCATTACCAATGCTCATGAGAGATAGCATTCTCAGAAATGCAAATGAGACCCAAAGTCATCAAGACTCACAGAGTCATTGACACTTAGAGATTTGAGAAATCCAAAGCTCAGGAGGAGGAGTGACAGTGTTCATTGGATCAGCAATCCCGAATACCCAATGTCCGTTAAATAGAGTCCAGTAACAAGAGGAAGCATAGAGGAGAATTACAAATCTGATCCATTGGATCTGAATGCCAAGGACCAACAACCATCGGATCCAATACAATTGCAAAGAGGATAAGGTCTCGATCCATCCTCCAACTCCGTGAAATGAAAAATCATGATAAGATATGAACCGTTGGATCCAGAGGACACGTGGCGAGAGATCAACATTTCGCTAACACGTGAACTAGAAAAGTTAAAGTTAAGAGGTGTAGGAAATCACAAAATGTGAAGTCCCAATAAGATCTGGACTGTTGGATCACAGAGGGCTATGGGTCATTGATCTAGAGTATTTTGGATATCGAGAGTTGGAAGAGTCAAGGTTGGATCACGTTCAAACACCCAACACGCGAAGTCATGATTTGATCACAGTCGTCGATCAAAGGGAGAAAAAGGACCGTTGATTCAAGAAGGACATGTGGCAGACACGTCAGCAAGGACACATGGCACAATCAAACAATGACAAGTGTCAAGTTGATTTAGCATTTCAAATACGTGGAAATAAAAAATTTGAGTGACACATGGCAGTTGCTTGACTCATGACACATCATCGAGTGATGCAAGAGTTACGTAACTCCAAAAGTTTTTCTTCAGGAGTTTTACCACCATTACTCACCCAAATACCTGACGTCCCAAAGGCTGAAGTCCCAGAGCGAAGGATAGTCATTGATCCGAGAGGGACACGCGTCATTGGATCGTGGACTCCGGGTGAAATGCTCCGGGAGCAAACGAGAACTTGAGAATTGAAACTCCCGAAGCCCGAATCATGAAATCGATCTTATCCATTGGTTTGGAGGGACATGTGTCATCTGATCATTAAGACCAAGGATTGTGCATGAACAAAGGAAATAAGGCAGAGACGTCGATTGAAGAGAACAAATGTCAACAGATCTTTTATTCTGGAAGATATCCAGTCAACATCAACATGGTTTTTGAGTTGAATCTCCCGGAGCCCGGATCATGGAGGAAACCTCAATTGTTGATATCTGGTCCATGGACTCGAGAGGATAGATATAAACTATCCATTCAAGAGAATTGTCAATATCATGAGATCGACTGTTGTGCTCCATTGTGTGGCTAGAACATGCTCGGGCCTTAATTTTTTCGTAAGCGGGCTGCAATTGAAACCACGGTTTTGGAGAAAGGGTGCATGGGGGCTCGTAGTGAATTGTGTGGTGAAAAGCGGGTTGTCCTCAAACTGCCTATAGACCCACCCTCAATCATGTGTTCACATGAATTCATCACCCAAGGTCATATATATGGAAGAGCTAGCATGTCGCTAAGCTCCACTTTGGAGTTCGGGAGATTGGGAGTTGGGAGATTTGGGGTGACTCACAACAGATGACCTGAAATGCAAAGTCCCGAAGTGATTGGCCCTAGGTCACATCATGTAGTCACGATAAGGAAGGGGTGTAGGAGCCAAAGAATCCAAAAATGACTAACTATAACTGACAGAGAAGACGAAGAGTCTTGAATTCCAGAGAAGCTAAGGAATCTCAGCATAAAGGCCATTGATGATGAACTCACATGCAACAAAAATGCCAGAGAAGTTGAAGAGTTGTCATGATGATTAGGAGATGCCTCGACGTGAGAAAATCATGTAGAACAGAGAAGTGAAGTGATCCTGCTATCAAGCTATGCAGGAGCAAGGAAGAGCTGCAGTGAACAACCTGAAGGGGAGAATAGTGGCATTGCGAAGAGCATGCAGAGGTATTGCGCATGAAGGATGCAGAAGGTACACAGAGAGTATAAAAACGCAGAACAGAGAAGTAAGTGATTTTTCTGTTGTCGAGCTATATTGTAGGAGTGAGGATGAGCTACAGTGAACAACCTATAGGGAAGAACAATGACGCAATAAAATTCATGTAGAGGCATTGCACATAGCATACAGTTGATGCATAGAGAATATAAAAATGTAGAACAGAGAATATATTAGTGCGACTATTGAGTGTGATTCATGCGGGTAGAAGCATGCAATGTGCAGGAGATGAAGCATAGAAGAAGCAAGGAACAAAAATGCATATCTGAGAGAAGAACAGAAAGAGCAGCAGACACGAGGAGAGAGACATTGATGCAGGCAAAGCAAAGCAGTCTAGTAGAACAATGATGAGACTGGTAAGCGATAGATAAATGTTGTATCATTGTGATAAAGTTATAAAAGGAAAATATTTATATTTCAGGGTGGTTGGGAGGTGCTAGGGAGGATTGGTTTTCTCAGAGTTTCAAGTGGGTGCTTGAACACAGGGAGTTGTAGCTTCCATCTGGTTGCATCCAGAAAAACCAGGGTGGCAGGGTGGTGCAAGGGATAACTATTGTTCTCTATTATACAGGTTGGTTCCTGTGTGACTAGAAGTTGGTGCTTCCATCTAGTTGGTGTTGGAACACTTAGGGATTTGGTGCTTCCTTCTAGTGGGTGCTAGAGAAACCACAGAGTTGGTTCTTCCTTCTAGTGGGTGCTAGAGAAACCAAAGAGTTGGTGCTCTCAGTAAGTTGCAGCTTGCAAAATAGAGGTGGTAGCCTCACAATGAGTTGGTGCTCATAAGAATGATAATGTACAGAAAATAAAGATTACTTATCATATCAAGAATAAGAGGTTTTTACCCTTTATGGGTTTCCTCAGGAAATATATGTCTTTGTATATTTCATGTGTGTGATTGATGTTGAATGTTCTATTGGTTACCTCCCTGCATTATTGTGATTTTCATTGAGTGCTCTGTAAAGATTTTAAAATAAGCATATTTGTTTAATCACGGTAACAATTGATTCACCCCCCCTCTCAGTTTCCCAAAAATTGGTATAAGAGCGAGTTCTCTTTATCTAAGGGTAGATCCTAGAGCTTAAACATCACTAGTCATGGAGGAACTTCAACAAATAAGGCCCCCATGTTCAATGGAACAAACTTTGCCTTCTGGAAATTTAGGATGAGAACATACATAATGGCTTTAGGTGCAGATGTATGGGATATGGTAGAGACTGGTTATGTAAAGCCGGTTGTATTAGCTTCCAAGGACGACAAGCTAGAATTCAACTTCAAAGCTAAGGCTATGAATGCTATTCTGAGTGGGCTTGTAGAAGAAGAATTTGTAAAAGTTATGCACTTAGAAACTACCAAAGCAATGTGGGACAAACTCATTAGCAACTATGAAGGTAATTAGAAGGTAAAGGATGTCAAGCTTCAAACCTACAAATTACAATTTGAATAACTACAGATGAATGAGGATGAGACAGTTAACAAATTTTTCTTAAGAGTTGAGGAGCTTGTGAATTCCATGAAAGGTCTTGGTGAGAATATTGAAGATGTATTACTAGTTCAGAANATCTAAGATCCTTAGGGATCTTTCTCGACCGTTAGATCGATTATAGTGGAAGGATAGTGTAAGGAGTACTAACAACTAATAGCAAGTGGTCATCGCAACCTTATGACTGATTCGATAGGTAAACCTCTGGAGGGATTGAACTACTTCAGAGTTTGAATATCCCAGAGTCCCAAATTGCCAGAGCCCAAAAATAATAGTTGATTGTCCATTGAGGAGGAAGATCCACAGTCAAGATCCAAAAGCACAAAGTAACATGCATGAAGTTAGCCTGGTGGAGACAAGGTGATTTTGATTGGGACCATTGGATGAGATCAGGGAAAAGTTTAATGGTGGAGAAAAAAATTGTCACTCCATGGATTGTTGGAATTAAGAAAGAAACATAAATATCCCAGAGTCTTGAATCTCTAAAGTTCTAGAGTAAATGGCAGTCGTACATCTCAACATCCAAATTAAAATGCGACCGTTGATCTTGATAAGTGATTAAGAACATGTTTGGCTTAGCTCCTAGCCATCACCTGTGGACATATGGAATAGAGGTTCTCAAGTGTTTTTGTGCGAAATTTAATACGCAGAGGAATAATTTTATCTTGGTCAAGAAGGAACATTGAACTAGATAGGACCTAGACTTTGTCCTAATTTATCTTAAGTAATCCAATACATGCAATTCATTAGAGAGCTAATAAAAAATATTGTATCTAATCAATTTAAATTGAGAATGAAATAAAGAGGCATGGGATCAAGTTAAAAATAAAATGATCCATATATGTGATCAATTTATGAAAATCCCTCTCACTAAATTAAAAATCTTTCATGATAATGTATGAATAATAATGGAGGAAAGACAAACATTATTATTGTTAATGAAGAGGTGAAATGGATCAAACAAAGGGACACAATTCTTCATAGCTCAGACTAGTTGGAAGACTATATAAGAAAGAAATAAGGGTGAATAAGAAGGTGACTTTGTAGTCCCTATTAGAAGATCAAAAGCAGAAGAAGAGTCTAAGAAGAAAAAATGATGGTACTTATGCAGTAAGGGTGGAAGGGAAGAGAAAGGAAGGATTCATATCCTTTACTAAGTAAAGTGTAAAGACAAGGGAGTTGGTGCTTCCTAGGGTTGGTTCCCTAAAGACAAGGGAGTTGGTGCTTCCTAGGGTTGGTGTCCTAAAGCAAGGGAGTTAGTCCTTCCTATGGTTGGTTCCCTAAAGACAAGGGAGTTGGTGCTTCCTAGGGTTGATTCCATAAAACAAGAGAGTTGGTGATTTCTAGGGTTGGTTCCCTAAAGAAGGGGATTTGTGTCTCCAAGAGTTTTCACTCTTAAGAGGATTGGTGTCCTTCACAATATTAGACTACTCTTTATAAATCCTTTTAATTCTTGTTAATAATATTGATATAATTGATTTTAAATACAATTCCATTGATGATCTATTGTGATGATTAATCAAATAAAAAATTAATTACTAATTGTTTAAAATATGGTAATATTGATTCACCCCCCTCTCTGTATTTTAACAATTGGTATCAGAGCAAGTACCTTTAGCACAGTCTAATAACTGGAAGGTAGATCCTGAAAGAAATGGATCAACAAGAGGGACTGTATTCCAACAAAGAACCATTGTTTAACATAGGTGGTTATGCTCTCTAGAAAATAAGAATTAAAAGATACATGTTGGCTCTTGGTTTTAATTTTTGGCAATTTGTTGTAGATGGTTACAATTGTTGGCATGTTTACAAGCATAGTATGCTTGTCATTGATGGAAAGAACAACAACAATGATGGCATGATTACAGGCAGAGTGTGCTTGTCATTGATGGAAAGATCAAAGTGTTCATCGATGGAAAAATAGGAACAATGTAAGATCAGGTGAAGAAGAAAACAGTGTGCAATCCAAGCTCGGAGAGGAATAGAACAGAGTTGCATGCAAAGTGCAAGTGTGCGTCAGGGCCGAGGTTAATTCCATTACCAATGCTCATGAGAGATAGCATTCTCAGAAATGCAAATGAGACCCAAAGTCATCAAGACTCACAGAGTCATTGACACTTAGAGATTTGAGAAATCCAAAGCTCAGGAGGAGGAGTGACAGTGTTCATTGGATCAGCAATCCCGAATACCCAATGTCCGTTAAATAGAGTCCAGTAACAAGAGGAAGCATAGAGGAGAATTACAAATCTGATCCATTGGATCTGAATGCCAAGGACCAACAACCATCGGATCCAATACAATTGCAAAGAGGATAAGGTCTCGATCCATCCTCCAACTCCGTGAAATGAAAAATCATGATAAGATATGAACCGTTGGATCCAGAGGACACGTGGCGAGAGATCAACATTTCGCTAACACGTGAACTAGAAAAGTTAAAGTTAAGAGGTGTAGGAAATCACAAAATGTGAAGTCCCAATAAGATCTGGACTGTTGGATCACAGAGGGCTATGGGTCATTGATCTAGAGTATTTTGGATATCGAGAGTTGGAAGAGTCAAGGTTGGATCACGTTCAAACACCCAACACGTGAAGTCATGATTTGATCACAGTCGTCGATCAAAGGGAGAACAAGGACCGTTGATTCAAGAAGGACATGTGGCAGAACATGTCAACAGACTACGTCAGCAAGGACACATGGCACAATAAAACAATGACAAGTGTCAAGTTGATTCAGCATTTCAAATACGTGGAAATCAAAAATTTGAGTGACACATGGCAGTTGCTCGACTCATGACACATCATCAAGTGATGCAAGAGTTACGTCACTCCAAAAGTTTTTCTTTAGGAGTTTTACCACCATTACTCACCCAAATACCCGACGTCCCAAAGGCCGAATTCCCAGAGCGAAGGATAGTCATTGATCCGAGAGGGACATGCGTCATTGGATCGTGGACTCCAGGTGAAATGCTCCGGGAGCAAATGAGAACTTGAGAATTGAAACTCCCGAAGCCCGAATCATGAAATCGATCTCATCCATTGGTTTGGAGGGACATGTGTCATTTGATCATTGAGACCAAGGATTGTGCATGGACAAAGGAAAGAAGGCAGAGACGTCGATTGAAGAGAACAAATGTCAACAGATCTTTTATCCTGGAAAATATCCAGTCAACATCAACATGGTTTTTGAGTTGAATCTTCCAGAGCCCGGATCATGGAGGAAACCTCAATCGTTGAGATCTATTCCATGGACTCGAGAGGATAGATCTAAACTGTCCATTCAAGAGAACTGTCAAGATCATGAGATCGACTGTTGTGCTCCATTGTGTGGCTAGAACATGCTCGGGCCTTAATTTTTTCGTAAGCGAGCCGCAATTGAAACCACGGTTTTGGAGAAAGGGTGCATGGAGGCTCGTAGTGAATTGTGCGGTGAAAAGCAGGTTGTCCTCAAACTTCCTATAGACCCACCCTCAATCATGTGTTCACATGAATTCATCACCCAAGGTCATATATAGGGAAGAGCTAGCATGTTGCTAAGCTCCACTTCAGAGTTCGGGAGATTGGGAGTTGGGAGAGTTGGGGTGAATCACAACAGATGACCTGAAATGAAAAGTCCCGAAGTGATTGGACCTAGGTCACATCCCGTAGTCACGATAAGGAAGGGGTGTAGGAGCCAAAGAATCCAAAAATGACTAACTATAACTGACAGAGAAGACGAAGAGTCTTGACTTGCAGAGAAGCTAATGAATCTCATCATAAAGGCCATTGATGATGAACTTACATGCAACAGAAATGATAGAGAAGTTGAAGAGTTGTCATGATGATTAGGAGATGCCTCAACGTGAGAAAATCATGTAGAACAGAGAAGTGAAGTGATCCTGCTATCAAGCTATGCAGTAGCGAGGAAGAGCTGCAGTGAACAACCTGAAGGGGAGAATAGTGACATTGCGAAGAGCATGCAGAGGTATTGCGCATGAAGGATGCAGAAGGTACACAGAGAGTATAAAAATGCAGAACAGAGAAGTAAGTGATTTTTCTGTTGTCGAGCTATATTGCAGGAGTGAGGATGAGCTACAGTGAACAACCTATAGGGAAGAACAATGACGCAATAAAATTCATGTAGAGGCATTGCGCATAGCATACAGTTGATGCATAGAGAATATAAAAATGTAGAACAAAGAAGAGATCAGTGCGACTGTTGAGTGTGATTCATGCGGGTAGAAGCATGCAGTGTGCAGGAGATGAAGCATAGAAGAAGCAAGGAACAAAAATGCATATATGAGAGAAGAACATAAAGAGCAACAGACACAAGGAGAGAGACATTGATGTAGGCAAATCAAAGCAGTCTAGCAGAACAATGATGAGACTGGTAAGCGATAGATAAATGTTGTATCATTGTGATAAAGTTATAAAAGGAAAATATTTATATTTCAGGGTGGTTGGGAGGTGCTAGGGAGGATTGGTGTTCTCATAGTTTCAAGTGGGTGCTTGAACACAGGGAGTTGTAGCTTCCATCTGATTGCATCCAGAAAAACCAGGGTGGCAGGGTGGTGCAAGGGATAACTATTGTTCTCTATTATACAGGTTGGTGCCTGTGTGACTAGAAGTTGGTGCTTCCATCTAGTTGGTGCTAGAACACTTAGGGATTTGGTGCTTCCTTCTAGTGGGTGCTAGAGAAACCACAGAGTTGGTTCTTCCTTCTAGTGGGTGCTAGAGAAACCAAAGAGTTGGTGCTCTCAGTAAGTTGCAGCTTGCAAAATAGAGGTGGTAGCCTCACAATGAGTTGGTGCTCATAAGAATGATAATGTACAGAAAATAAAGATTACTTATCATATCAAGAATAAGAGGTTTTTACCCTTTATGGGTTTCCTCAGGAAATATATGTCTTTGTATATTTCATGTGTGTGATTGATGTTGAATGTTCTATTGGTTACCTCCCTGCATTATTGTGATTTTCATTGAGTGCTCTGTAAAGATTTTAAAATAAGCATATTTGTTTAATCACGGTAACAATTGATTCACCCCCCCTCTCAGTTTCCCAAAAATTGGTATAAGAGCGAGTTCTCTTTATCTAAGGGTAGATCCTAGAGCTTAAACATCACTAGTCATGGAGGAACTTCAACAAATAAGGCCCCCATGTTCAATGGAACAAACTTTGCCTTCTGGAAATTTAGGATGAGAACATACATAATGGCTTTAGGTGCAGATGTATGGGATATGGTAGAGACTGGTTATGTAAAGCCGGTTGTATTAGCTTCCAAGGACGACAAGCTAGAATTCAACTTCAAAGCTAAGGCTATGAATGCTATTCTGAGTGGGCTTGTAGAAGAAGAATTTGTAAAAGTTATGCACTTAGAAACTACCAAAGCAATGTGGGACAAACTCATTAGCAACTATGAAGGTAATTAGAAGGTAAAGGATGTCAAGCTTCAAACCTACAAATTACAATTTGAATAACTACAGATGAATGAGGATGAGACAGTTAACAAATTTTTCTTAAGAGTTGAGGAGCTTGTGAATTCCATGAAAGGTCTTGGTGAGAATATTGAAGATGTATTACTAGTTCAGAAGATCTTAAGATCTCTACCTGATAGATTCAATCCAAAAGTTTTTGCAATAGAAGAACTGAATGATCTTAAGACTTTGTCTATTGATCAACTCCTAGGAACTCTAACTTCTTATGAAATGAGGATTAGTAAAGATAAATCTACTACTAGAGAAACATCATTTAAAGAAGACAAGAATGAGGATTCTGAGGCTGATGAAATTGAAGAAATTTTTTTGAGAAGACTAAAGAAAGGATCAGGCAAGTACCAAGGCAAGTTTCCCTTCAAATGTTTTAACTATGGAAAAATAGGTCACTTTGCATCTAAGTGTCCACACAAGAAAAAGGACCAGAACTCTGAAGGAGAAGAGAAGTACAAACCCAAGAGATTTGGTAAAAAGAAAAGTTTATGTGTAAACAATGATGACTCTTTTGAAGACACAGATAATGACTCTTCCTGTGAAGATAAGGTAAATGACTTCATGCATGTGGCCAAAGAGGATTATGATAATAAAATCACAAGAAATGATGCTAATGATGAAGAAACTGTGGTTGACTTGGAAGGAGAGTTGATTAACACTTTGGAAGAGATTAATAGACTCAGACTTAATAAGAGAAAGGAAAAACAATTGTTGATACAGTTCAAGAAAGGCAGTAAAAAACATGATGAAGACTTTTCCCTACTAAAAATGGAATTAGAAGAGGAAAAGAAAATAGAAGACATTCTGAAACAACAGTTATCAGAAAAGAAGGCAAGATGTCAAGCTCTGGAAGAAAAAGTAGTGAAAACTAGGAAAGAGTTGGAGAAGTTTCAAGCCTTGTATCATCATAATCTGTCAAGTATCAAAGCCTCAGAAGGATTAGCCACTATTATGAATCAACAAAGGAATCCAAAGTTGAAAAATGGTTTGGGTTATGAAGGGGGATCAAGTAGTGGTCAGCCAAGCAACAAATAACCCATCAAGTTTGTCAAATATACAACCAATGAAAACAACAAACCTACAGAAACAAAAGAAGATAATCAGTCACCCAGGAGGAGTAAATAAAAAGGTGCCATAACTGAATCTGTAGAAGAAAATAAAATAATACACCCTCTGTTCAAGGAAATCATCAACATAGAAGAAATCGACCTGCTCAAAGAAGGCATCCATTTTCCAGGTACAAAGATTTTTTCTATGGATATTGTTTCTATTGTTCTAACTTTGGCCATAAAGTGGTAAATTGTTCCTTAATATTTAGACATGAGAAATAAAGACACCCAAGGAATAAATATCTGCCACAACAGAGAATGAGACAACCAAGTAACAAACAACCACATATTCCAAATTGTCAAATGAAGTTTAGAGGCATGCAACTGAGGAGGTCAAGAAATAATAAACAGTCAATGAGTAGACAACACTTCAACAATCACTTTGACATATTGAACAATGAGCTTTAATGTTATAATTGTCATAACTTTGGCCACAAAGCTGCAAACTTCCATCTGAAGAATTACAAAGCAGATCCAAGGATAAAGCTCTTAGCTAGAAAGGCCAGCACATGGAAAAAGAAAGACAATGAAAAATGTGGTCTAATACTTTCAACTCAAAAACAAAAGGACTCCTGGAATATAGATAGTGAATATTCCAAGCACATGACTAGAGACAAGGATAAGCTTATGCCTATAAATAAAAGAAAAATAGGAAATGTGATCTTTGAAAATGATGAACCAGGTAAAATCAAGGGTAAAGGGATGGTGAGTTTGATTAAAGAAAAATGAAATTCTCAAGATGTTCTGCTTGTAGATGGTCTAAAACATAATTTTCTCAGTACAAGTCAAATGTGTGACAGAGGATGTGAAGAGGTGTTCACGTCCAAATATTGTAAGGTGAAAAATGTAAACTCGGGACAAGTGGTGGATAAAGGCATAAGGATAGATAATGATGTTGATATCGAATCCTCCCATTCAAGAAAATAAAAAGTAGAATAAGAATCGTGTCATAAGTCGGAAGCAGCAGTTGTGAAGCTTGAGAAGTCAAACACCCAAATCAAGTTCCTGGAAAAATCCTTGACCCTAGATGATATCTTGGATAGTTAGAGACCACCAAATGACAAATTCGGTCTTGAATACAACAAGGAAGAAATCAGTACTCCTAAGAAGTCTAACACATTTCCTTCATTTGTAAAAAGGGAAAGTAGGTATGAGAGTGTTTGTAATGGTTTTTTCTTGTGATGCATATGGTCATAAAAGTCTTGGATTGTAGGCATCATGGAAGAAAAATGAAATTGTTGTAATAGAATATCAGAGAAAGTGACAAGAGGAGTCATTCAGTTATGACAAGAAAAGGTTGATGAAGGAGTCCCAGTAAGAGAGGTGAGCAATATTGAGTCTGCTACAGAGGACACAACTGAAGTTGAAGATGAACAGGTCCAATAATTAGAAGGACAATACAGTGAGTTAGATACACATACTCTACATAACTCAAATAAGAGGGTCCATCCTGTTAGGGGGAGTATGTATTGGTTGAATATATGATACCTCCGACAAAGTACTGCAACATTTCAGGGGAAGCATGTTTTCTTTGACATTGATGTCAAAGGGGGAGAAAAGGTGCCTTTTGGATGCTATAGTTGGAGATCTAAGTAGAACAGTGCAACCCTTCAGGTTTTCCATCAATACCAAAGGGGGAGATTGTTGGCATGTTTGCAGGCAGAGTATGCTTTTCATTGATGGCAAGAATAATAGCTAAGATGGCATGATTACATGCAGAGTGTGCTTGTCATTGATGGAAATATCAGAGTGTGCATCGATGGTAAAATAGGAACATCATAAGCTTAGGTGAAGAAGAAAACAGTGTGCAATCCAATCTCAGAGAGGAATAACATGGAGTTGCACGTAGAGTGAAAGTGTGCGCCAGGGTCAAGGTTAATTCCATTACCAACGCTCAGGAGAGATAGCGTTCTTAGAAACGCAGACGAGACCCAAAGTCATCAGGACTCACAGAGTCATTGACACTTAGAGATTTGAGAAAGCCAAAGCTCAATAGGAGGAGTGACAATGGTCATTAGATCACCAATCCCAAATACCCGATTTCTATTAGATTAAAGTCTAGTAACCAGGGGAAGCACATAGGAGAAGTACATATCTGATCCTTTGGATCTAAGCACTGAGGACCAACAACCGTTGGATCCAGTAAAACTGCAAAGAGGATAAGGCCTTGATCCATCCTCCAACTTAGCGAAATGTGAAATCGTGATAAGATCTGAACTGTTGGATCCAGAGGACACATGGAAAGAGATCAACATTTCATTAACTCGTGAACTGTAAAAGTCAAAGGTAAGAGTTGTAGGAACTCGAGAAATGTGAAGTCTCAATAATATCTAAACCATTGGATCACAGAGGGTTGTGGGCCATTGATCTAGAGTATTTCGGATATCAGGAGTTGAAAGAGTCAGGGTTGGCTCACGTTCAAACACCCGACATGCGAAGTCGCGATTTGATCATAGTCGTCGATCAAAGGGAGAACAAGGATCATTGATTTGATAAGGACATGTGGCAGACCATGTTAGCAGACTATGTCAGCAAGGACATGTGGTGCAATCAGACAATGACAAGTGTCAAGTTGATTCGACATTTCAGGTATGTGGAAATCACAAATATGAGTGACACGTGGCAACTTCTTGGCTCATGACATGTCATCAAGTGACGCAATAGTTGCATCACTCTGGGAGTTTTGTTTCAAGAGTTTTACAACCAGTACTCTCCCAAAGACCTGAAATCCCGAAGGAAGAAGTCCCGAAGCAGAGGATAGTCATTGATCCAAGAGGGACATGCATCGTTGGATTGTGGACTCCGGGAGAAAATGAGAACTTGAGAATTGAAACTCTCAGAGCCCGGATCGTGAAATCGATATCATTCATTGGTTTGGAGGGACATGTTTCATTTGATCGCTGAGACCAAGGATTGTGCATGGACAAAGGAAAGAAGGCAGAACCATCGATTGAAGAGGACAGATGTTAGCAGATCTTCCATTCCAAAAGATATCTAGTCAGCAACAACAGGGTTTGAGAGTTGATTCTCCCAGAGCTCGGATCATGGAGGAAACCTCAGTCATTGAGATCTGGTCCTTGAACTTGAGAGGAAATATTTTCACCATCCATTCAAGAGCACCGTCAAGATCACGAGATCAAATTTTGTGCTCCATTGCGGGGCCAGAACATGATCGGGCCTTAATTTTTTCATAAGCGGGCTGCAATTTAAACCACGGTTTTGGAGAAAGGACACATGGAGGCTCATAGTGAATTGCNGAACACTTAGGGATTTGGTGCTTCCTTCTAGTGGGTGCTAGAGAAACCACAGAGTTGGTTCTTCCTTCTAGTGGGTGCTAGAGAAACCAAAGAGTTGGTGCTCTCAGTAAGTTGCAGCTTGCAAAATAGAGGTGGTAGCCTCACAATGAGTTGGTGCTCATAAGAATGATAATGTACAGAAAATAAAGATTACTTATCATATCAAGAATAAGAGGTTTTTACCCTTTATGGGTTTCCTCAGGAAATATATGTCTTTGTATATTTCATGTGTGTGATTGATGTTGAATGTTCTATTGGTTACCTCCCTGCATTATTGTGATTTTCATTGAGTGCTCTGTAAAGATTTTAAAATAAGCATATTTGTTTAATCACGGTAACAATTGATTCACCCCCCCTCTCAGTTTCCCAAAAATTGGTATAAGAGCGAGTTCTCTTTATCTAAGGGTAGATCCTAGAGCTTAAACATCACTAGTCATGGAGGAACTTCAACAAATAAGGCCCCCATGTTCAATGGAACAAACTTTGCCTTCTGGAAATTTAGGATGAGAACATACATAATGGCTTTAGGTGCAGATGTATGGGATATGGTAGAGACTGGTTATGTAAAGCCGGTTGTATTAGCTTCCAAGGACGACAAGCTAGAATTCAACTTCAAAGCTAAGGCTATGAATGCTATTCTGAGTGGGCTTGTAGAAGAAGAATTTGTAAAAGTTATGCACTTAGAAACTACCAAAGCAATGTGGGACAAACTCATTAGCAACTATGAAGGTAATTAGAAGGTAAAGGATGTCAAGCTTCAAACCTACAAATTACAATTTGAATAACTACAGATGAATGAGGATGAGACAGTTAACAAATTTTTCTTAAGAGTTGAGGAGCTTGTGAATTCCATGAAAGGTCTTGGTGAGAATATTGAAGATGTATTACTAGTTCAGAAAATCTTAAGATCTCTACCTGATAGATTCAATCCAAAATTTTCTGCAATAGAAGAATTGAATGATCTTAAGACTTTGTCTATTGATCAACTCCTAGGAACTCTAACTTCTTATGAAATGAGGATTAGTAAAGATAAATCTACCACTAGAGAAACATCATTTAAAGAAGACAAGAATGAGGATTCTGAGGCTGATGAAATTGAAGAAAAATTTGTGAGAAGAATAAAGAAAGGATCAGGCAAGTACCAAGGCAAGTTTCCCTTCAAATGTTTTAACTATGGAAAAATAGGTCACTTTGCATCTAAGTGTCCACACAAGCAAAAGGACCAGAACTCTGAAGGAGAAGAGAAGTACAAACCCAAGAGATTTGGTAAAAAGAAAAGTTTATGTGTAAACAATGATGACTCTTCAGAAGACACAGATAATGACTCTTCCTGTGAAGATAAGGTAAATGCCTTCATGCGTATGGTCAAAGAGGATTATGATAATAAAATCACAGGAAATGATGCTAATGATTAAGAAACTGTGGTTGACTTGGAAGGAGAGTTGATTGACACTTTGGAAGATATTAACAGACTCAGACTTAATACGAGAAAGGAAAAACAATTGTTGATACAGTTCAAGAAAGGCAATAAAAAACATGATGAAGACTTTTCCCTACTAAAAATGGAATTAGAAGAGGAAAAGAAAATAGAAGACGTTCTGAAACAACAATTATTAGAAAAGAAGGCAAGATGTCAAGCTCTGGAAGAAAAAGTAGTGAAAACTAGGAAAGAGTTGGAGAAGTTTCAAGCCTTGTATCATCATAATCTATCAAGTATCAAAGCCTCAGAAGGATTAGCCACTATTATGAATCAGCAAAGGAATCCAAAGTTGAAAAATGGTTTGGGTTATGAAGAGGGATCAAGTAGTGGTCAGCCAAGAAACAAATAACCCATCAAGTTTGTCAAATATACAACCAATGACAACAACAAACCTACAGAAACAAAAGAAGATAATCAGTCACCCAGGAGGAGTAAATAAAAAGGTGCCATAACTGAATCTGTAGAAAAAAATAAAATAATACACCCTCTGTTCAAGGAAATCATCAACATGGAAGAAATCGACCTGCTCAAAGAAGGCATCCATTTTCCAGGTACAAAGATTTTTTCTATGGATATTGTTTCTATTGTTCTAACTTTGGCCACAAAGTGGTAAATTGTTCCTTAATATTTAGACATGAGAAATAAAGACACCCAAGGAATAAATATCTGCCACAACAGAGAATGAGACAACCAAGTAACAAACAACCACAGATTCCAAATTGTCAAATGAAGTTTAGAGACATGCAACTGAGGAGGTCAAGAAATAATAAACAGTCAATGAGTAGACAACACTTCAACAATCACTTTGACATATTGAACAATGAGATTTAATGTTATAATTGTCATAACTTTGGCCACAAAGATGCAAACTTCCATCTGAAGAATTACAAAGCAGATCCAAGGATAAAGCTCTTAGCTAGAAAGGCCAGCACATGGAAAAAGAAAGACAGTGAAAAATGTGGTCTAATACTTTCAACTCAAAAACAAAAGGACTCCTGGAATATAGATAGTGAATATTCCAAGCACATGACTAGAGACAAGGATAAGCTTATGCCTATAAATAAAAGAAAAATAGGAAATGTGATCTTTGAAAATGATGAACCAGGTAAAATCAAGGGTAAAGGGATGGTGAGTTTGATTAAAGAAAAATGAAATTCTCAGGATGTTCTGCTTGTAGATGGTCTGAAACATAATTTTCGCAGTACAAGTCAAATGTGTGACAGAGGATGTGAAGAGGTGTTCACGTCCAAATATTGTAAGGTGAAAAATGTAAACTCGGGACAAGTGGTGGATAAAGGCATAAGGATAGATACTGATGTTGATATCGAATCCTCCCATGCAAGAAAAGAAGAAGTAGAATAAGAATCATGTCATAAGCCGGAAGCAACAGTTGTGAAGCTTGAGAAGTCAAACACCCAAATCAAGTTCCTGAAAAAATACTTGACCCTAGATGAGATCTTGGATAGTTAGATACCACCAAATGACAAATTCGGTCTTGAATACAACAAGGAAGAAATCAGTACTCCTAAGAATTCTAACACATGTCCTTCATTTGTAAAAAGGGAAAGTAGGTATGCGAGTGTTTGTAATGGTTTTTTCTTGTGATGCATATGGTCATAAAAGTCTTGGATTGTAGGCATCATGGAAGAAAAATGAAATTGTTGTAATAGAATATCAGAGAAGAGTGACAAGAGGAGTCATTCAGTTATGACAAGAAAAGGTTGATGAAGGAGTCCCAGTAAGAGAGGTGAGCAATATTGAGTCTGCTACAGAGGACACAACTGAAGTTGAAGATGAACAGGTCCAATAATTAGAAGGACAATACAGTGAGTTAGATACACATACTCTACATAACTCAAATAAGAGGGTCCATCCTGTTAGGGGGAGTATGTATTGGTTGAATATATGATACCTCCGACAAAGTACTGCAACATTTCAGGGGAAGCATGTTTTCTTTGACATTGATGTCAAAGGGGGAGAAAAGGTGCCTTTTGGATGCTATAGTTGGAGATCTAAGTAGAACAGTGCAACCCTTCAGGTTTTCCATCAATACCAAAGGGGGAGATTGTTGGCATGTTTGCAGGCAGAGTATGCTTTTCATTGATGGCAAGAATAATAGCTAAGATGGCATGATTACATGCAGAGTGTGCTTGTCATTGATGGAAATATCAGAGTGTGCATCGATGGTAAAATAGGAACATCATAAGCTTAGGTGAAGAAGAAAACAGTGTGCAATCCAATCTCAGAGAGGAATAACATGGAGTTGCACGTAGAGTGAAAGTGTGCGCCAGGGTCAAGGTTAATTCCATTACCAACGCTCAGGAGAGATAGCGTTCTTAGAAACGCAGACGAGACCCAAAGTCATCAGGACTCACAGAGTCATTGACACTTAGAGATTTGAGAAAGCCAAAGCTCAATAGGAGGAGTGACAATGGTCATTAGATCACCAATCCCAAATACCCGATTTCTATTAGATTAAAGTCTAGTAACCAGGGGAAGCACATAGGAGAAGTACATATCTGATCCTTTGGATCTAAGCACTGAGGACCAACAACCGTTGGATCCAGTAAAACTGCAAAGAGGATAAGGCCTTGATCCATCCTCCAACTTAGCGAAATGTGAAATCGTGATAAGATCTGAACTGTTGGATCCAGAGGACACATGGAAAGAGATCAACATTTCATTAACTCGTGAACTGTAAAAGTCAAAGGTAAGAGTTGTAGGAACTCGAGAAATGTGAAGTCTCAATAATATCTAAACCATTGGATCACAGAGGGTTGTGGGCCATTGATCTAGAGTATTTCGGATATCAGGAGTTGAAAGAGTCAGGGTTGGCTCACGTTCAAACACCCGACATGCGAAGTCGCGATTTGATCATAGTCGTCGATCAAAGGGAGAACAAGGATCATTGATTTGATAAGGACATGTGGCAGACCATGTTAGCAGACTATGTCAGCAAGGACATGTGGTGCAATCAGACAATGACAAGTGTCAAGTTGATTCGACATTTCAGGTATGTGGAAATCACAAATATGAGTGACACGTGGCAACTTCTTGGCTCATGACATGTCATCAAGTGACGCAATAGTTGCATCACTCTGGGAGTTTTGTTTCAAGAGTTTTACAACCAGTACTCTCCCAAAGACCTGAAATCCCGAAGGAAGAAGTCCCGAAGCAGAGGATAGTCATTGATCCAAGAGGGACATGCATCGTTGGATTGTGGACTCCGGGAGAAAATGAGAACTTGAGAATTGAAACTCTCAGAGCCCGGATCGTGAAATCGATATCATTCATTGGTTTGGAGGGACATGTTTCATTTGATCGCTGAGACCAAGGATTGTGCATGGACAAAGGAAAGAAGGCAGAACCATCGATTGAAGAGGACAGATGTTAGCAGATCTTCCATTCCAAAAGATATCTAGTCAGCAACAACAGGGTTTGAGAGTTGATTCTCCCAGAGCTCGGATCATGGAGGAAACCTCAGTCATTGAGATCTGGTCCTTGAACTTGAGAGGAAATATTTTCACCATCCATTCAAGAGCACCGTCAAGATCACGAGATCAAATTTTGTGCTCCATTGCGGGGCCAGAACATGATCGGGCCTTAATTTTTTCATAAGCGGGCTGCAATTTAAACCACGGTTTTGGAGAAAGGACACATGGAGGCTCATAGTGAATTGCAGGGTGAAAAGTGTGTTGTCCTCAAACCACCTATAGACTCGCCCGCAATTGCATGGTCATGTGAACTCATCACCCAAGGTCATATCTAGGGAAGAGCTATCACATTGCTAAGCTCCACTTCGGAGTTCGAGAGATCGACAGTTGGGAGAGTTGGGGTGACTCACGACAGATGACTCGAAATGCGAAGTCCCAAAGTGATTGGCCCCATTGTTACACATCAAAATTACTCACTTTGATAGTGTCTCAAGTGTCGTCATTACAAAGGTTCCAAGTGTTGCATTTTGCTCACAAGGTTGCAAGTGTCGTATGATTGCTCACAAGTGTCGTAAAAACATCAAACAAAGCATATTGTCATGATGCCTATGTCGTGCCTATAACGACATGAGAAGGACACTTGAAACACCTCAAACATTTGATTTGGAAGAGGAGAAATGAGTCAACAGGCTTGCAAACCTTTTGCCATATGAAAGCACCTCAAAAACTGAGTTTTGGAGAGGAGCGCTCCCCCTTACACTATCTCGGAGCGTCGGCGCTCCCCCATACACTGTTAGGGAGCGTTATAACACTCACAGGCCCTTTTGAGGGAGCGTTATAGATTTTGAGAGTGCTGGCACCCCCTAAATCTTACTAGGGAGCGCTACAACGATCTGATGGCCCTTTTGAGGGAGTGCTACCTATTCTGGGCGGTTGTTAAGATGTTGAGATGAATGGGGGAAGCTTCTTTTCATTCTTGGAAGGCAGTTGAGCTCGAATCCCTGATCAAGCCATGATCTTAGGGCAGGTC
>JZKD02S2366793.1:14031-30423 GCA_000966675.3 Picea glauca | reverse complement strand
TGAGACAGAGTTACTTACAGCCATGACCAAGCCATTCCAACTTTCTGGCAATGAACACAAGATTAGAAGAGCCCTGACCTCATCATAAAAGTCCACTTTTTCAGAACTTAGTTGATTAGTAACCATATTAAATTCATTTAAATGATCTGCAACAAACACACCTTCTGACATATTCATATTAAATAATCTCTTCAATAGAAATACCTTATTGGATTCCGAGGGTTTTTCATACAGTTTAGCCAATGCATCCAACAACTTCTTCGTTGTCTTTTCTTTCGAAATATTGAAAGCCATCAACACTGTCAGGCTTAGTCGTATCATTCCTAGTGCCTTTCTTTCAAGAACCTCCCATTCTTCGTCCTTCATGATCGTCGACTTCTTTGTTATTCCACCCAATGGTAGGAATAGATCCTTCTGATATAAATAATCTTCCATCTACATCTTCTATAACTAGTTGTTTTGGCTGTTAAATTTCTCGACCCTAAACTTTCCATCTTCCGCCATTGCTCCCACTCGAACCAGGAACCCTCTTTTCCCGCGAGTTACATTTCGCTCTGATACCTTTTGGTTAGGAAAAAATAAGATCACAAAGCAATAAAATAAAATAAATGTAGAAATAAAACACAGAAGATACACAATACAATAGAGACATAGATATACGTGGGTCACCCAGTGTGGGCTACGCCCACCAGAGAAATTGTCAGGTCCTTCCTTTATTATTATCCAACAAATGAAGGGATACAACCTACAACACACACATTGTAACTTCCTCTTCTTTATTTCACAATCTCCTCACTCAGAATACAATATTCACAATAATCCATAGTCACAATACATTTCCCTCATAAAAGAGGGTTTCCTTCGAGGGTAAAAACCCTAACATAACTTTTATTATCACATCTGCGACCTTATAATCAACGGGCCAGATTTACAACGAAATTACATTATACATTTACAAGACAATCGGGGAACGTTGTCCCTCGAACCCCTGTCAGGGGCCCACTTGCCCTCGAACCCCGCAGGGGGGTTAACTCCCCTGCACTCCCCTGCGTGGAGAAGTGTACATTCTTCTGGGGTGTAAAGTCTTCATGGGGTATAAACACGACTGAAAACAAAAACCTTTGAATCACGCTCCACAACCAACAGAGTGGTGCCTACTCTTTTGATAAAAACCATGTCCTCTACTTAAGCACACTAATGCATATTGGAATGCACTGGTTGAAGTGGAAAGGGCTAATGTCTTATTTTTTTTCCTATAATAAAATTATTGTCAACAATACATTTAATTTTCTCTGGTTCTGATTGTTGTAAAACATGCATCACTTGTGCTAACAAAAAATACTCATATTAATGGGTTAATTTCCTTCTTAATAGCGAGCTTATTACATACATCTCTAAGTGACCTCTTTGTGAAGCCAAATTCATGAAAAAGTCCTCTTCTGTGAAGCCAAATTCATGAAAAAAGGAATATATAGGGTGGGAATCTAAGTGGATGTGAGAGTACGAAATTTCTACTAGGAAAGGGATGATTCATCCTGATAATAGTATAATCAAGACGTTTGCAAGTACTCCATTGAGAAAATACCTTTGTAAGAAATCCCTGCATCTCATCCTCGAATGAATCTTTGAATCATAAACCTCCTCAGCATGCACACACTAATCAGTGCCACGAGCTACAAGCTCGAATCCTGACAATAGATCTCATACTCTTTTCAAACAGTTGACCTGCAACCAAATAGAATCAATTTCACTTAACGCCTGCCAAAGTTGGATCAATTTCAACAGTGCATTGGGAACCTCGAGGGCCAGAGCCGTGCCTTCTCAATGACAGTGAAATGCACTTTGTAGAATATGTACTCATTTACATAGCAATTAAATGGAGTATAGTTTTAAGGGATTTTACAAAAAATTGATTTAATATTTAAAAATGAATCTATCAACCGTTTTAAGGGACGTTTTGCAAAATTTAGCTGAACAAAATGATATGGTTTTTTTGTCACTTTTTTTGTTTGATTTTGACTGAAATCTAGTGATGAATGGTTGGATCTGTATATTTGAGTGGCTAAGTTGTATAATGGTTTTTCAACACGTTAAATCCATTTATGCATTCAGAAAGACAATTTAAACAACAAAAAATAGAGATTTGTCCAAATTTACATCGCCAGATTCCAGCCAATTCCTGCTAGAAAACCTAAATAAGCTAACTAGGGAGCAATCTTCCCTCTTTTCAGGCAAACAAATGGGCCTGAATCTGGCCAAATTTTCAGGGGTAGCTTGAGTTTGGCATAGATCAAAGTTCCATGCATTTCAGAACCTTACCCCTGGGATTTTCCCCCATTTTAAACCAGCCCAGATGCTCAAAAAAACGATCAGACTTTTACATTCGCCAGAAATTTAAAACCGCACCTCCAAAAATCGTTCAGGAAAAATTACTAGGGAGGGAAGATTTTGTTCACAGTGACAAAGAAACATGTACAAAATTTTTTAAGATATGTTGTGTACTTTGGTGACATAATCATGTGAGATACTAATTGGAAAAATATATCAATAAACATGTGATCCATTCTTTTTTCCTTTCTATTAATTCGTTGCTTCCAAGTTCCTGTATTCATTCATTGTGTAGAAGAGAAAACAATCGAAGCTATAAAATATTTCCCTCAGTATCCATTCATTGCCCACAAAACCAAAAAGAAAGGCCATAAGATCACAATAATAACGGGCAATGATCAGGAAAATGTTTCAAAGTTACAAAATCTTTGCCTTCTATCCATTCATTGTCCAAAAAAGCTGAAAAGCAAAGTCATAAGATCACAATAATAACTGGCACCGATCATGGAAATATTTTTCATAGAGCTACATTAAATCCCATCGCACTAAAAAGAAAACACAAAAACAATTCAAAGATTGCGTAAAAGCCAATGGTACCAATGGCATATGCTTTGCCATTACTGAATCCTCCTCCTTACAGTGCCATATCAAATAAGATGATGGCATTGTGCACTTTCTCATCCCACCATTTAAAGAGATGACTTGTGCTCGTGTAAGTTTTGGTTAAAATATCTTCCCAACAGGTGAAAATACGTTTTTGCTCAACCAAAGGGAGGGTTTCCACTACACCAATAATACCTGTCTCCAATGCACTTTGAAAACTTGTACTTTTTTCCTTCTCATAAAAGGAATGACGATGAAAACTATTGATGAGCTTGATCATTGTATCAGCCCAATTGGTAAGAAAATCGACACGGAATGACATTGGAGTTATTATCTTTCCATTTTCCATCGCCTTCAAAACCTGATCAATTAAAATAGTAAGAATGTCACATGCACAAGACTGGTTTTGTGGCGCTCGAGAAACTATTACCTTACGAAGATCAACATATTCACAAAACTCTTTGACCATTGTTTCAAACAATTTTGCATCACAACGCTGAATGACGCCCACTAGCCAAGACAAGGTAGAACAAGCGGATGCGAGAGCCTCTTCATTAGATTTAGATTTAATAACTTTCACGTTGGCGTTGAACTGGTTCAAAAGGACATATCTTCATGCATCTTTAAGAGCTGGTGACATATTTGACTTAAAGTAGTCAAGCATATGTTGCTCCATAGTGCTGTGATATTCTAATCGATTGGAAGTTAGAGACAAAAATTCTTGTAGAGACTGTTTCACCGTCTTTATATGGTCGCAATCTGAATTGCTTTGGCTCATACCAAGTCTAGCAGCTAAATCAGGCAATATATTTATGTGCAAAGATGAAAACAGAACGTGAAGCTTGGCTTCTTGCTCAGGAGTCCAATGAACAACATCTAAATATCACATACATGACTCCATACAATCACTAAACATCACTTCAGAAGCAACTGGTAAAACGACCAATACTTGATCCACATTGAAGAAATTAAAGCGTTCGTCTGTATCATAAGAATACATGAGTTGAATACATTTGATGTAATTTTCAGGATGGTAAGAACATGTTACCTTGATTTCAAACGACCGCATATCTGAAGACCAGCGTTGGGAAATCTTGGTTTCAAAAAACTCAGCCTTCTTCAACACTTGAGAATGAATCCTCCTCCTCATGGTGCCCTTTGCATGTTATACTTTTCCACTACTGAATCCTCCTCCTTATGGTGCAAGATGATGGCATTGTATACTTTATCAACCCACCATTTGAAGAGACTACTTGTGCTCATGTAATTTTGGGTGAAAATATCTTCCCAACAGGTGAATATCGTTTTTGCTCAACCGAAGGGAAGGTTTCCGTTACACCAATAATTCCCATCTCCAATGCACTTTGAAATCTTGTCCTTAAATTTTGGTCGTAAAAGTGATGACTAGGAATACTATTGATGAGCTTGATCATTGTATCAGCCCAATTGTTAAGAAAATCGACATGGAATGACATTGGAGTAATTATNTGAGACAGAGTTACTTACAGCCATGACCAAGCCATTCCAACTTTCTGGCAATGAACACAAGATTAGAAGAGCCCTGACCTCATCATAAAAGTCCACTTTTTCAGAACTTAGTTGATTAGTAACCATATTAAATTCATTTAAATGATCTGCAACAAACACACCTTCTGACATATTCATATTAAATAATCTCTTCAATAGAAATACCTTATTGGATTCCGAGGGTTTTTCATACAGTTTAGCCAATGCATCCAACAACTTCTTCGTTGTCTTTTCTTTCGAAATATTGAAAGCCATCAACACTGTCAGGCTTAGTCGTATCATTCCTAGTGCCTTTCTTTCAAGAACCTCCCATTCTTCGTCCTTCATGATCGTCGACTTCTTTGTTATTCCACCCAATGGTAGGAATAGATCCTTCTGATATAAATAATCTTCCATCTACATCTTCTATAACTAGTTGTTTTGGCTGTTAAATTTCTCGACCCTAAACTTTCCATCTTCCGCCATTGCTCCCACTCGAACCAGGAACCCTCTTTTCCCGCGAGTTACATTTCGCTCTGATACCTTTTGGTTAGGAAAAAATAAGATCACAAAGCAATAAAATAAAATAAATGTAGAAATAAAACACAGAAGATACACAATACAATAGAGACATAGATATACGTGGGTCACCCAGTGTGGGCTACGCCCACCAGAGAAATTGTCAGGTCCTTCCTTTATTATTATCCAACAAATGAAGGGATACAACCTACAACACACACATTGTAACTTCCTCTTCTTTATTTCACAATCTCCTCACTCAGAATACAATATTCACAATAATCCATAGTCACAATACATTTCCCTCATAAAAGAGGGTTTCCTTCGAGGGTAAAAACCCTAACATAACTTTTATTATCACATCTGCGACCTTATAATCAACGGGCCAGATTTACAACGAAATTACATTATACATTTACAAGACAATCGGGGAACGTTGTCCCTCGAACCCCTGTCAGGGGCCCACTTGCCCTCGAACCCCGCAGGGGGGTTAACTCCCCTGCACTCCCCTGCGTGGAGAAGTGTACATTCTTCTGGGGTGTAAAGTCTTCATGGGGTATAAACACGACTGAAAACAAAAACCTTTGAATCACGCTCCACAACCAACAGAGTGGTGCCTACTCTTTTGATAAAAACCATGTCCTCTACTTAAGCACACTAATGCATATTGGAATGCACTGGTTGAAGTGGAAAGGGCTAATGTCTTATTTTTTTTCCTATAATAAAATTATTGTCAACAATACATTTAATTTTCTCTGGTTCTGATTGTTGTAAAACATGCATCACTTGTGCTAACAAAAAATACTCATATTAATGGGTTAATTTCCTTCTTAATAGCGAGCTTATTACATACATCTCTAAGTGACCTCTTTGTGAAGCCAAATTCATGAAAAAGTCCTCTTCTGTGAAGCCAAATTCATGAAAAAAGGAATATATAGGGTGGGAATCTAAGTGGATGTGAGAGTACGAAATTTCTACTAGGAAAGGGATGATTCATCCTGATAATAGTATAATCAAGACGTTTGCAAGTACTCCATTGAGAAAATACCTTTGTAAGAAATCCCTGCATCTCATCCTCGAATGAATCTTTGAATCATAAACCTCCTCAGCATGCACACACTAATCAGTGCCACGAGCTACAAGCTCGAATCCTGACAATAGATCTCATACTCTTTTCAAACAGTTGACCTGCAACCAAATAGAATCAATTTCACTTAACGCCTGCCAAAGTTGGATCAATTTCAACAGTGCATTGGGAACCTCGAGGGCCAGAGCCGTGCCTTCTCAATGACAGTGAAATGCACTTTGTAGAATATGTACTCATTTACATAGCAATTAAATGGAGTATAGTTTTAAGGGATTTTACAAAAAATTGATTTAATATTTAAAAATGAATCTATCAACCGTTTTAAGGGACGTTTTGCAAAATTTAGCTGAACAAAATGATATGGTTTTTTTGTCACTTTTTTTGTTTGATTTTGACTGAAATCTAGTGATGAATGGTTGGATCTGTATATTTGAGTGGCTAAGTTGTATAAGGGTTTTTCAACACGCTAAATCCATTTATGCATTCAGAAAGACAATTTAAACAACAAAAAATAGAGATTTGTCCAAATTTACATCGCCAGATTCCAGCCAATTCCTGCTAGAAAACCTAAATAAGATAACTAGGGAGCAATCTTCCCTCTTTTCAGGCAAACAAATGGGCCTGAATCTGGCCAAATTTTCAAGGGTAGCTTGAGTTTGGCATAGATCAAAGTTCCATGCATTTCAGAACCTTACCCCTGGGATTTTCCCCCATTTTAAACCAGCCCAGATGCTCAAAAAAACAATCAGACTTTTACATTCGCCAGAAATTTAAAACCGCACCTCCAAAAATCGTTCGGGAAAAATTACTAGGGAGGGAAGATTTTGTTCACAGTGACAAAGAAACATGTACAAACTTTTTTAAGATATGTTGTGTACTTTGGTGACATAATCATGTGAGATACTAATTGGAAAAATATATCAATAAACATGTGATCCATTCTTTTTTCCTTTCTATTAATTCGTTGCTTCCAAGTTCCTGTATTCATTCATTGTGTAGAAGAGAAAACAATCGAAGCTATAAAATATTTCCCTCAGTATCCATTCATTGCCCACAAAACCAAAAAGAAAGGCCATAAGATCACAATAATAACGGGCAATGATCAGGAAAATGTTTCAAAGTTACAAAATCTTTGCCTTCTATCCATTCATTGTCCAAAAAAGCTGAAAAGCAAAGTCATAAGATCACAATAATAACTGGCACCGATCATGGAAATATTTTTCATAGAGCTACATTAAATCCCATCGCACTAAAAAGAAAACACAAAAACAATTCAAAGATTGCGTAAAAGCCAATGGTACCAATGGCATATGCTTTGCCATTACTGAATCCTCCTCCTTACAGTGCCATATCAAATAAGATGATGGCATTGTGCACTTTCTCATCCCACCATTTAAAGAGATGACTTGTGCTCGTGTAAGTTTTGGTTAAAATATCTTCCCAACAGGTGAAAATACGTTTTTGCTCAACCAAAGGGAGGGTTTCCACTACACCAATAATACCTGTCTCCAATGCACTTTGAAAACTTGTACTTTTTTCCTTCTCATAAAAGGAATGACGATGAAAACTATTGATGAGCTTGATCATTGTATCAGCCCAATTGGTAAGAAAATCGACACGGAATGACATTGGAGTTATTATCTTTCCATTTTCCATCGCCTTCAAAACCTGATCAATTAAAATAGTAAGAATGTCACATGCACAAGACTGGTTTTGTGGCGCTCGAGAAACTATTACCTTACGAAGATCAACATATTCACAAAACTCTTTGACCATTGTTTCAAACAATTTTGCATCACAACGCTGAATGACGCCCACTAGCCAAGACAAGGTAGAACAAGCGGATGCGAGAGCCTCTTCATTAGATTTAGATTTAATAACTTTCACGTTGGCGTTGAACTGGTTCAAAAGGACATATCTTCATGCATCTTTAAGAGCTGGTGACATATTTGACTTAAAGTAGTCAAGCATATGTTGCTCCATAGTGCTGTGATATTCTAATCGATTGGAAGTTAGAGACAAAAATTCTTGTAGAGACTGTTTCACCGTCTTTATATGGTCGCAATCTGAATTGCTTTGGCTCATACCAAGTCTAGCAGCTAAATCAGGCAATATATTTATGTGCAAAGATGAAAACAGAACGTGAAGCTTGGCTTCTTGCTCAGGAGTCCAATGAACAACATCTAAATATCACATACATGACTCCATACAATCACTAAACATCACTTCAGAAGCAACTGGTAAAACGACCAATACTTGATCCACATTGAAGAAATTAAAGCGTTCGTCTGTATCATAAGAATACATGAGTTGAATACATTTGATGTAATTTTCAGGATGGTAAGAACATGTTACCTTGATTTCAAACGACCGCATATCTGAAGACCAGCGTTGGGAAATCTTGGTTTCAAAAAACTCAGCCTTCTTCAACACTTGAGAATGAATCCTCCTCCTCATGGTGCCCTTTGCATGTTATACTTTTCCACTACTGAATCCTCCTCCTTATGGTGCAAGATGATGGCATTGTATACTTTATCAACCCACCATTTGAAGAGACTACTTGTGCTCATGTAATTTTGGGTGAAAATATCTTCCCAACAGGTGAATATCGTTTTTGCTCAACCGAAGGGAAGGTTTCCGTTACACCAATAATTCCCATCTCCAATGCACTTTGAAATCTTGTCCTTAAATTTTGGTCGTAAAAGTGATGACTAGGAATACTATTGATGAGCTTGATCATTGTATCAGCCCAATTGTTAAGAAAATCGACATGGAATGACATTGGAGTAATTATATCTCCATTTACTAAAGCCTTCAAAACCTTATCAATTAAAATAGTAAGCATGTCACGTGTAGTGGAGTTATATTGTAGCGCTCGACCAATGATTACAATACGAACATCGACATCTTCACAAAACTCTTTGACCATTGTTTCCAACAATTTTGCATCACAATGTTGAATGACTCCCACTAGCCAAGACAAGGTAGAACAAGCGGATGCGAGAGCCTCTTCAATAGATTTAAATTTAAATTCTTTCACGTTGGCGTTGAACATGAAGCTTGGCTGCTTGCTCAGGAGTCCAGCTAACAACATCTAAATATCTCATACATGACTTCATACAATCACTCAACATCATTTTAGAAGCAATTGGTTAAATAGCCAAAACGTCATCCACATTGAAGAAATTAAAGCGTTCGTCTGTATCATAAGAATACATTAGCTGAATACATTTGATGTAATTCTCGACATGGTAAGAATATGTTACCTTGATTTCAAAAGGCCACTTATCAGAAGACCAACGTTGGGAAAGCTTGGTTTCAAAAACTCAACCTTTTTCAACACTTGACAATGAAGTACAAGAGGATTTCCAGTATACTCCACCCCAGCTGAATCGGTTAAATGTAATCTTATGTCGGCCATATTCTTGTCTCCAAACCCTAGTGGCTGGTGTGAAAAAACAAAGGCTTATCGGGGGTTCGGGTATCAGCGTTTACAAACACCCGATACAAAACGAAAACAAATATTCCTGAAATGCGAAATGAGGCTTATCGTAATTCGGGGTTTGGCATTTACAAACACCCAACGCAAAAACAAAACAACTATTGCCGAATCGGGAAATTCGAATAGGCTATGGGCCCAACACTTCGGGTTTCGACGTTTGGAAGGTGAGCGGCTCTATTACACAAGCCGACGGATGACCCGAAAAAGAAAACCCCGAACAGAGTTTACAAACTCAATAAAAAAAAATATAAATGTAGAGCACACCTCCAAATACAAGATAACAAATTCGATTAAAAAATGTTTTCAAGATCCATCGATTACAATCCGTTTAAGGTATTTGTATAAAACAAAAATTGCCCCTTCGATCTCTGGAAAAATTAAATTAAAATGGTGATGGTATATCGTGGCCTTCAAAGGTTAAGGCGGCCATCGATTGAGCATTTTACGGCAAACCAATAAATTGGTGCTTAATCCTCAAGTCTTGAAGGGTCAAGATGGCCACCAATCCACAGTTATTCAGGCAGTGAAATGATTATAATCTGACATACTCCCTCTTAATCATTTCAAAACAAAACAAAACATAAACATGTAATACTAAATTGCTGTTAACAATGCATTACAACTTATAGACCCCAATATTATCTCTATGANTTTTTTAAGATATGTTGTGTACTTTGGTGACATAATCATGTGAGATACTAATTGGAAAAATATATCAATAAACATGTGATCCATTCTTTTTTCCTTTCTATTAATTCGTTGCTTCCAAGTTCCTGTATTCATTCATTGTGTAGAAGAGAAAACAATCGAAGCTATAAAATATTTCCCTCAGTATCCATTCATTGCCCACAAAACCAAAAAGAAAGGCCATAAGATCACAATAATAACGGGCAATGATCAGGAAAATGTTTCAAAGTTACAAAATCTTTGCCTTCTATCCATTCATTGTCCAAAAAAGCTGAAAAGCAAAGTCATAAGATCACAATAATAACTGGCACCGATCATGGAAATATTTTTCATAGAGCTACATTAAATCCCATCGCACTAAAAAGAAAACACAAAAACAATTCAAAGATTGCGTAAAAGCCAATGGTACCAATGGCATATGCTTTGCCATTACTGAATCCTCCTCCTTACAGTGCCATATCAAATAAGATGATGGCATTGTGCACTTTCTCATCCCACCATTTAAAGAGATGACTTGTGCTCGTGTAAGTTTTGGTTAAAATATCTTCCCAACAGGTGAAAATACGTTTTTGCTCAACCAAAGGGAGGGTTTCCACTACACCAATAATACCTGTCTCCAATGCACTTTGAAAACTTGTACTTTTTTCCTTCTCATAAAAGGAATGACGATGAAAACTATTGATGAGCTTGATCATTGTATCAGCCCAATTGGTAAGAAAATCGACACGGAATGACATTGGAGTTATTATCTTTCCATTTTCCATCGCCTTCAAAACCTGATCAATTAAAATAGTAAGAATGTCACATGCACAAGACTGGTTTTGTGGCGCTCGAGAAACTATTACCTTACGAAGATCAACATATTCACAAAACTCTTTGACCATTGTTTCAAACAATTTTGCATCACAACGCTGAATGACGCCCACTAGCCAAGACAAGGTAGAACAAGCGGATGCGAGAGCCTCTTCATTAGATTTAGATTTAATAACTTTCACGTTGGCGTTGAACTGGTTCAAAAGGACATATCTTCATGCATCTTTAAGAGCTGGTGACATATTTGACTTAAAGTAGTCAAGCATATGTTGCTCCATAGTGCTGTGATATTCTAATCGATTGGAAGTTAGAGACAAAAATTCTTGTAGAGACTGTTTCACCGTCTTTATATGGTCGCAATCTGAATTGCTTTGGCTCATACCAAGTCTAGCAGCTAAATCAGGCAATATATTTATGTGCAAAGATGAAAACAGAACGTGAAGCTTGGCTTCTTGCTCAGGAGTCCAATGAACAACATCTAAATATCACATACATGACTCCATACAATCACTAAACATCACTTCAGAAGCAACTGGTAAAACGACCAATACTTGATCCACATTGAAGAAATTAAAGCGTTCGTCTGTATCATAAGAATACATGAGTTGAATACATTTGATGTAATTTTCAGGATGGTAAGAACATGTTACCTTGATTTCAAACGACCGCATATCTGAAGACCAGCGTTGGGAAATCTTGGTTTCAAAAAACTCAGCCTTCTTCAACACTTGAGAATGAATCCTCCTCCTCATGGTGCCCTTTGCATGTTATACTTTTCCACTACTGAATCCTCCTCCTTATGGTGCAAGATGATGGCATTGTATACTTTATCAACCCACCATTTGAAGAGACTACTTGTGCTCATGTAATTTTGGGTGAAAATATCTTCCCAACAGGTGAATATCGTTTTTGCTCAACCGAAGGGAAGGTTTCCGTTACACCAATAATTCCCATCTCCAATGCACTTTGAAATCTTGTCCTTAAATTTTGGTCGTAAAAGTGATGACTAGGAATACTATTGATGAGCTTGATCATTGTATCAGCCCAATTGTTAAGAAAATCGACATGGAATGACATTGGAGTAATTATCTCTCCATTTACTAAAGCCTTCAAAACCTTATCAATTAAAATAGTAAGCATGTCACGTGTAGTGGAGTTATATTGTAGCGCTCGACCAACGATTACAATACAAAGATCGACATCTTCACAAAACTCTTTGACCATTGTTTCCAACAATTTTGCATCACAATGCTGAATGACTCCCACTAGCCAAGACAAGGTAGAACAAGCGGATGCGAGAGCCTCTTCAATAGATTTAAATTTAAATTCTTTCACGTTGGCGTTGAACATGAAGCTTGGCTTCTTGCTCAGGAGTCCAGCTAACAACATCTAAATATCTCATACATGACTTCATACAATCACTCAACATCATTTCAGAAGCAATTGGTTAAATAGCCAAAACGTCATCCACATTGGAGAAATTAAAGAGTTCGTCTGTATCATAAGAATACATTAGCTGAATACATTTGATGTAATTCTCGACATGGTAAGAATATGTTACCTTGATTTCAAAAGGCCACTTATCAGAAGACCAACGTTGGGAAAGCTTGGTTTCAAAAACTCAACCTTTTTCAACACTTGACAATGAAGTACAAGAGGATTTCCAGTATACTCCACCCCAGCTGAATCGGTTAAATGTAATCTTATGTCGGCCATATTCTTGTCTCCAAACCCTAGTGGCTGGTGTGAAAAAACAAAGGCTTATCGGGGGTTCGGGTATCAGCGTTTACAAACACCCGATACAAAACGAAAACAAATATTCCTGAAATGCGAAATGAGGCTTATCGTAATTCGGGGTTTGGCATTTACAAACACCCAACGCAAAAACAAAACAACTATTGCCGAATCGGGAAATTCGAATAGGCTATGGGCCCAACACTTCGGGTTTCGACGTTTGGAAGGTGAGCGGCTCTATTACACAAGCCGACGGATGACCCGAAAAAGAAAACCCCGAACAGAGTTTACAAACTCAATAAAAAAAAATATAAATGTAGAGCACACCTCCAAATACAAGATAACAAATTCGATTAAAAAATGTTTTCAAGATCCATCGATTACAATCCGTTTAAGGTATTTGTATAAAACAAAAATTGCCCCTTCGATCTCTGGAAAAATTAAATTAAAATGGTGATGGTATATCGTGGCCTTCAAAGGTTAAGGCGGCCATCGATTGAGCATTTTACGGCAAACCAATAAATTGGTGCTTAATCCTCAAGTCTTGAAGGGTCAAGATGGCCACCAATCCACAGTTATTCAGGCAGTGAAATGATTATAATCTGACATACTCCCTCTTAATCATTTCAAAACAAAACAAAACATAAACATGTAATACTAAATTGCTGTTAACAATGCATTACAACTTATAGACCCCAATATTATCTCTATGAATTTTAAACAATTCATTTCCCAAAGGCTTTGTAAATATGTCTGCAAATTGTTCTTTAGACCTACAGAACTGAACAAAAATTTCTTTACCATTTACCAGCTCTCGAATGAAATGATATCTCGTATCAATGTGCTTACTCTGTTTGTGAAAAACATGATTCTTTGACAGTGCAATGACAGATTTATTATCACAGACAATCTGAGTTGCACCGTACTACTCATGCAATAATTCATTCAAGATTCTTCTCATCCATACAACTTGACATGCAGTTGCTGCTATTGCAACATACTCTGCCTCAGTAGAAGATAAAGTCACTATGGGTTGTTTCTTTGATGCCCATGCCACTGCTCCAGATCCAAGACTGAACACATAACCAGATGTGCTCTTCCTATCATCAATGGAACCTGCAAAATCACTATCAGTATATCCGATCAACTCAAAGTTCAAGTTTGATGTGTATCGGATACCAAAATCAGTTGTAGCAACAATGTATCTTAGGATCCTCTTTCCTGCTTGCCAATGAGTACTCTTCGGAGTCTCCATGAATCTAGAAATTAAACTAACAACAAACATAATATCAGGTCTCGTTGTTGTTAAATACATAAGGCTTCCAACCAACTTCTTATACAGAGTTGGATCAACATATGATCCCTCATCATATTTTCTAAGTTTTGTACCAGTTGTCATTGGTATTGCAGCTGGTTTACAATTCAACATTCTAAACCTTTTCAATAATTCATTTGCATATTTAGTTTGACAAATGAAAATGCCATCATCAAATTGATCCACTTCAATTCCAAAGAAATATTTCATCAATCCTAAATCAATCATCTCAAACTTTGTTTTCATGGCATTTTTAAAATCATCTACAGATAGATCTCCAGTAAAAATCAAGTCATCAACATACAGACATACNGTTCGTCTGTATCATAAGAATACATTAGCTGAATACATTTGATGTAATTCTCGACATGGTAAGAATATGTTACCTTGATTTCAAAAGGCCACTTATCAGAAGACCAACGTTGGGAAAGCTTGGTTTCAAAAACTCAACCTTTTTCAACACTTGACAATGAAGTACAAGAGGATTTCCAGTATACTCCACCCCAGCTGAATCGGTTAAATGTAATCTTATGTCGGCCATATTCTTGTCTCCAAACCCTAGTGGCTGGTGTGAAAAAACAAAGGCTTATCGGGGGTTCGGGTATCAGCGTTTACAAACACCCGATACAAAACGAAAACAAATATTCCTGAAATGCGAAATGAGGCTTATCGTAATTCGGGGTTTGGCATTTACAAACACCCAACGCAAAAACAAAACAACTATTGCCGAATCGGGAAATTCGAATAGGCTATGGGCCCAACACTTCGGGTTTCGACGTTTGGAAGGTGAGCGGCTCTATTACACAAGCCGACGGATGACCCGAAAAAGAAAACCCCGAACAGAGTTTACAAACTCAATAAAAAAAAATATAAATGTAGAGCACACCTCCAAATACAAGATAACAAATTCGATTAAAAAATGTTTTCAAGATCCATCGATTACAATCCGTTTAAGGTATTTGTATAAAACAAAAATTGCCCCTTCGATCTCTGGAAAAATTAAATTAAAATGGTGATGGTATATCGTGGCCTTCAAAGGTTAAGGCGGCCATCGATTGAGCATTTTACGGCAAACCAATAAATTGGTGCTTAATCCTCAAGTCTTGAAGGGTCAAGATGGCCACCAATCCACAGTTATTCAGGCAGTGAAATGATTATAATCTGACATACTCCCTCTTAATCATTTCAAAACAAAACAAAACATAAACATGTAATACTAAATTGCTGTTAACAATGCATTACAACTTATAGACCCCAATATTATCTCTATGATTTTTAAACAATTCATTTCCCAAAGGCTTTGTAAATATGTCTGCAAATTGTTCTTTAGACCTACAGAACTGAACAAAAATTTATTTACCATTTACCAGCTCTCGAATGAAATAATATCTCGTATCAATGTGCTTACTCTTTTGTGAAAAACATGATTCTTTGACAGTGCAATGGCAGATTTATTATCACAGACAATCTGAGTTGCACCGTACTACTCATGCAATAATTCATTCAAGATTCTTCTCATCCATACAACTTGACATGCAGTTGCTGCTGTTGCAACATACTCTGCCTCAGTAGAAGATAAAGTCACTATGGGTTGTTTCTTTGATGCCCATGCCACTGCTCCAGATCCAAGACTAAACACATAACCAGATGTGCTCTTCCTATCATCAATGGAACCTGCAAAATCACTATCAGTATATCCGATCAACTCAAAGTTCAAGTTTGATGTGTATCAGATACCAAAATCAGTTGTAGCAACAATGTATCTTAGGATCCTCTTTCCTGCTTGCCAATGAGTACTCGGAGTCTCCATGAATCTAGAAATTAAACTAACAACAAACATAATATCAGGTCTCGTTGTTGTTAAATACATAAGGCTTCCAACCAACTTCTTATACAGAGTTGGATCAACATATGATCCCTCATCATATTTTCTAAGTTTTGTACCAGTTGTCATTGGTATTGCAGCTGGTTTACAATTCAACATTCTAAACCTTTTCAATAATTCATTTGCATATTTAGTTTGACAAATGAAAATGCCATCATCAAATTGATCCACTTCAATTCCAAAGAAATATTTCATCAATCCTAAATCAATCATCTCAAACTTTGTTTTCATGGCATTTTTAAAATCATCTACAGATAGATCTCCAGTAAAAATCAAGTCATCAACATACAGACATACAATCAAAATTTTACCTTCCTGGTTTATCTTTGTATACAGGGTTGGTTCACTTGGACTTCTGCTGAATCCAACACTAATCAAGTACTCATCAATTTTGTTATACCAAACTCTGAATG
>JZKD02S2366782.1:0-14313 GCA_000966675.3 Picea glauca | reverse complement strand
GAATTTACAATTGTTTTCAAGCCCGTAATAAACTTTCCACCCTCCATTTATCATTTCTCAACGCTATAATTCCAATTGAGCTTGTGGTGAACATCGATTCAAAGATATTTTTATAAAGGCACTTCCTCCAAGCTATTATTTTCATATACAAAATTATCCTAGGTGATATTTTTGGATTTAATTATCATAACCTTTGTTTTGTTAGTGTTCACAGTGATGCCCATACTAGAGCATAACTCCTTGAGGATTATAAGTTGTTTACCTAGGTCATAGGGACTATTTTCCATAAAAACAATATCATCGAAATAAAGAGAAGGATAATGACTATACAAAGGAGAGTTTAGTTTCCTTTTATTTTAATTATTTGTTATAACCTTTTAAATTGTTATTACCTTAAAGACCAAATATCACCTAGGGTACATCACCTCTTTCTTCTACCTAATGAATAATATCATCACCAAGATTAATAATATCATTATCACATGGAGCAAGTTTTGCAAAAATTCTTTCTTAAGGGTCATAAGCTTGGTGGCTCCTAAATCAATGTAGATTACTAATGTACCTCATATTTCATTGATATCACCTTTGTAGCCATCATCTGGGTTCCTCTAATCATAGGACACTTAGGCCAACTTCAACTTCTAGACTCTAACTCCTTACCAAGCAAAGGATTGAGAAAACTTGGAAGTTTAAACCTCAAATCCAAAGGAAGAATTCATAACTCATAAACTAGGGTTTATGGGACAAGAAGGTGACTCATAAAATCTTAGATTAATGATCACTTATAGTTGTTCCATCATGAAGGTGTCAATTTGGTAGTTTCCCCTTATTTAACATTAGGCTTCATTTTATAGTCTTATGAATTGGTTGAGGTAGTTGTAACAGGTTTAATGAAGGTACATGATATAGGAGGATCCAAAACACTCACAGAAGTTCAGTAGGATCTAGAAATTCTCAAAATTTGATCGTCTAAAATTATCTCAAAAATGAATTCATTGTGTAGAGCTCGGTAATAGTTTTCAAAGGACGTAAAATTCACCTTAAACGGAATTTGTATGCAAAAGTTATGGACAGTCAAAGTTCAGGTCAACAGGGCAAAAAGTCAAAGTCAAGGTGACATGTGTCACCACTAGAAGGGTGACATGTGGCATGACCATACATCATGTATGATGTTGACATTCCAACACCATAGAGTACCATGTTGCACATCGTACAACTGACTGGGTAGGTGATATCGCAATCGTATAGTTTTAGTGGACCAATTGTAAATTGACACGTGGTAATGATTTGCACACATGGATGAATCAGATGCTGCCATGTGGCAGCCTCCCATTGGCCTTATTTTTATAAGGTCAAATAAAATATGGTTTTGAGCCCATAGGATCAAACCCAATTCTCCTCCATACTAATCCAACAGTTTACCATTATACCACACGGTTACCACTTAACTGTATGTGGCATAAAATATATTTAAGTTTGTTTATTGGTTTATTTTGGGTGGAAAAAGGGCCAAGGGATAACCCTCCATCACTTGTTCCATACACTATCCAATAAAACCATCATCTGACCATGGTATTAACATTTGCCAACAAACCATATCTATATTCACGTGGGTTTAAACTTTGGATAATGCCACAACTATATTTAACAAGTGGTTCAACAAAATGCCATAATATATGGCATGGTCGATGCGGTTTGACCCCATGACCCGCCATATATTATTTTAACTCCCTCACTGTTACACCATGGGTGCCTCTTATTATGGGGAGCCCAACAATATTACAGTTAAGGTTTTCCAAAGGATTGGACAGTAGTTAGGGTTTGTGCCACGTTTAACCAATAAGCAGATTGAGATAGGGTACACATAACAAAGTACGGATTTGGTCTCGGAGTTCATGTTGAAGGGTATGAAGACTTTGGGATTACATCGAAATTCATGCCAAGGGGTTCCTTAACAAAAATATATGAAATTTATTGTCATTTTTCTAAAACTTTCGCAAGGAATTCGATGGCACATTTTGTTTTTTAGTTTGAACAATGTGTAAAAAGGTCATTGTAAAACACAAGCATTTGAGCATTGATAAATCAATCTTATTTGGAAGCTGACCCAGAGACATAGCCCAAATTGGGTGAATTCATTAAAAAACTTGTGTATGTGATTTTGGTATTGTTGTTTTATTTTTGCTCAATTATTTTGCAAGATATTTTCCATTGAAGTGGATTTGGATACATAAGTAAATTCACATGTATTATGCAATCAATCAAACGATCTTTATTATTTCGAAACAAAGTTAGATGTTTATGTGAATTAAATAATAATTAGCATCTAAGGATTTTTTGGATCAAGTTGGTATCAAAGTGAGGTTTGACAAGTGTTTGCAAGTGAATGCTTACAAGGTCTAGATTCAAGCTTGGTCAAGGAAAGCTTGCAAATTGTAATCATGATATTGGTTCAAGAAGATTTACTCAAAGAAGAGAGATGACTTCGCCAATAAAATTGGGTCCTTATGACTCTGAAAATTATTTATTTGATGCTTTTAACCTAATTAAAGCCATGGTAGAAGAAATGTATGAGGGTCGAAAGAAGGCCAAGGAAAAAGACACATCGGAGAAAGATGAACCAATTAAAGATGAAGGTGGAGGACCTTCAGGACCATCCTCACCATCTTCATCATCTACAAGTGAACATTCTTCACATAAGAAGAAGGTCGCTAAGAATTCTTCTCATGCTCATAATTTTCATTTATTAAAATTGGATTTCAAGTTCAAATTTCCAATTAATGATGGATAATTGAATGAATAAAAGTTGGAAAATTTGATCAAGTGCATAGAGGTATATTGCAGGGTAAAAATATTGTGGATGAAACTACAAAAACAAAATTTTCTACTCTTTGTCTGGGCGGCATAGCCTTGATATGGTGGGAGAGTAAGACAAAATTTGATCGTGCTCAATAGGGTAAAGTAATTTATTATTGGGATGAATTCATTGCTGCAATTAGAAAACAATTTTATTCATTGGATTATCTGAAAACAACAATTATGGAATGGCAACATCTTTGACAAGAAAGAGGGGAAAATGTCCAAGTATGTACACAAGAATTTAAGAAGAAATTATTATCTTTAGGAATTCCATTATATACTTGTGAAAATATTTTAAAGTATATTGGTGGCATGCAATCGTATCTTCGACACACTATATTGAGGTTTAATTCTAATAGTATTGATGAAGTTTCAGTACAAGCTACTCATTTGGAGGCTAGTAAGGGGAAGCATGTGATTGAATATAAGAAGCCACACAAGTTCAAAAAGAAACCAAAAGGGAAATGGAAGAGTAAGAAGTGACCTACGGTAAAGAAATATGAAGAAAAACCTACATGTTCTCACTGTAAGACAAGAGGCCGTGATGAAGCATAGTGTTGGAAGTTGCATCCAAAGTTACAACCAAATAAATTCCAGGATAAGGGGAATCAAAAGACTACATCATCAGCGCGATGGGATCTGGGATCAAATTCAATAGATGAATCTAAGATCGTGGCAATATGAAGCAAAGCTATATATACTATTGAATTTAATTATTTAGTTCAATCTGCTAAATTGTAAAGTGTTATTGATCCAAAGAAAAGAAGTGAGCGTTTTCATGTCAGGGTTTTAGTAAAGCATACAAAGATAGATACTTTGTTTGTGTGGATCTCAATTTAACTTAGTATCTAAAGAGATTGTTAAGAATTTGGGTTTAAAGACAACACCTCATAAAAAAAACATACCCATTAGATTGGGTGTGTGAAGATGCTAAGTTGTAGGTAACGAAGCAGTATAAGATCAGATTTGAAATTACATCCAAGTTCTTTGATGAGTTTGAGTTAGATGTCCTGCCTCTTGACATTTGCATAATTGTCTTGGGTAGTCCATATCTATCTGACATGAAAGTTATATTTTATTATGAAGAGAATAAATATCACCTTTTTAAGGATGGGATTGAATTTATTGTCAGAGTTCATCATATTAAAACTAATGTTTCTTTAGTGAGCATGGGGAAAATGAAGAGACTCATTTTTGCAAGTAAATATTTTGTTAGAGACTCTAAAAAAGCACCAGTTGCTGGCCAATCTCAAGAAATGTGAATTTTCTCAACATTCTTTGGTGAATTTGGGGCATGTAATTGGTGGAGGGGAGTTCAAGATAGATCCTACAAATATGGAGGTCATCATAAAATAGTCAGTTCCTACAAATGACACTGAAGTTAATATTTTTTTTGGGGCAACACAATACTTGCGAAATTTCAAAGTTCATAGCTTCATTTTCAGTAGTAGTTGCTCCACTCCACACCATAACAACCAATGGTAAGAGTTTCTAGTGTGGGGAGAATCAATAGAAGGCTTTTAATGAGTTGAAAAGAAATATCAATCAAGCACTAGTTCTCATGCTACCAAACTTGTTTGAAAAACAGGACCATGGAGCAATAAAATAAAACAAATGTGGAAACAAAACACAGAAGATACACAATACAATAGAGACACAGATTTACATGGTTCACCTAGTGTGGGCTACGTCCACCAGATAAATTTCCAGGTCCTTCCTTTATTATTATCCATCAAATGAAGGGATACAACCTACAGCAAACCCGTTGTAACTTCCTCTTCTTTCTCTCATAGTCTCCTATCTCATAATATAATATTTGTTGTCATGCATAGCCGCAATACATTTCCCTCATAACAGAGGGTTTCCTTCTATGGAAAAAAACCCTAACATAATTTCTATTGTTAGATCTGTGACCTTATAATGAACGGTCCAAATTTACAATGAAATTAAAATATACATTTACAAGGCAATTTTTCCTTCGGGGGCTTCGCCCCCGAACCCCGTAGAGGGGGTAACCCCCCTCTACACTTCCCCACGTGAAAGAGTGTACATACTTTTGGGGTGTAAATACTTCATGGGGTATAAACACAACTAAAAACAAAATACCTATGAATCAGGAAGATAATCAGGCTCCACAACCAACAATATCCCACTTGGAGATTGATCTCAACAACTCCACCATTGTTGTATATGCTGGACTATGAACCTTCTTGGACCTGGAAAAATTTTCATCTTCATATTCATTCTTGAAGACCAACTGAAACTTATCAGAAACTCATTTTTTCCCTATTTACTCCCTTTGTTAACATATCTACAGGATTCTGGCTAGTGTGTATCTTTTCCAACTTCAAATGTCCATCTTCCAAGGCAGATCGTATGAAGTGGTACCTCAATTGTATATGCTTAGTCTTCGAATGGAAGGTTGATTTATTTGCAAGATGAATGGAACTCTCACTGTCACAGTACAACCTGTTATTCTCCTGCTTCTTTCCCAATTCCTCCATAAACCTTTGTAACCAAATCATCTCTTTACTAGCCTCTGTAGCAGTAATATACTCTACCTCTGTGGTTGAAAGTGCAACAACCTTTTGCAGTTTCGAAATCCAACTTACTTTTGTTCCACCTATAGTAAAAACATACCCTGTGGTGCTCCTCATGTTGTCTTTATCACCTGCCATATTTGAATCAACATATCCCTGTAGAAAAGTGTATGAACCTCCAAAACATAATGCATGAGTAGCAGTACCTCTCAAATACCTGAAAATCCACTTTACTGCCTCCCAATTTTCTTTACCTGGATTGTTCATATACCTGCTCACAACTCCCACTGCATGTGCAATATCTGGTCTTGTGCAAACAATTGCATACATCAAGTTGCCAACTTCTGATGAATAAGGGACCCTGGACATGTATTATATCTCCTCTTGTGTCTTGGGACACATTTCCTTAGTTAATTTCAAATGGATGGCCAAAGGTGTACTCACTGGTTTTGCATTTTGCATTCTGAACCTCTCCAAAGCCTTCTCTATGTACTCACCCTGAGACAATGTCAATTGGTGATTTTTCATGTCTCTTGTTATTCTCATACCAAGAATTTTCCTTGCAACACCCAAATCCTTCATCGCAAATGAATTAGATAATTTCTTCTTGAGCACATTTATATCCTACATATTAGACCCTGCAACAAGCATGTCATCTACATACAATAGCAAGATAATATAGCTTCCATTTTCTAGCCTTTTGAAATAAACACAGTGATCAGATTGACATCTACTATAACCCTGTTCTATCATAAACCTATCAAACTTCAAATACCACTACCTCGGAGCTTGTTTTAGGCCATACAAGCTCTTCGTCAACCTGCATACCAAATTCTCCTTCCCTTTGACCTCATATCCTTGTGGATGTTGCATATAAATCTCTTCCTCCAAATCCCCATAGAGAAAATTTGTTTTAACATCTAATAGTTCAATATGCAAATATTCTACTACCACAAGACTTAAAATAGTCCTAATTGAAGTCAGTTTAACAACAGGAGAAAATATTTCATCAAAATCTATACCTTTCTTTTGTGCAAACCCATTTACAACAAGTCTAGCCTTGTATCGCTTTATTCCTCCATCTTCTTCCTTTAACTTGTAAACCCATTTATTCTGCAATGATTTTTTTTTCTGTAGGCAACTAAACCAAGTCCCAAGTATGGTTATTTACCAAGGAATCCATTTCCTCTTTCATGCCTTCCTCCCACTTTTTTTGGGTGTCTACCTGCATTGCTTCTTCATAATATTCTAGTTCACTAGAACCAATCAACAATAAATAATACAATGAAGGAGAGTATCGTTCAAGGGGTATACTTAACCTGGTATATTTTCTAACAACCCTTGCAGGTGTTTGAGGTACCTGTTGCTCATGTTGTTGTACATTTTGATTTTATGGTTCCTTTGGAATTTCTTTTTCAGTGATCTCATCAAGCATTGTGTATTCTTGTTTTTGTTTTTCTTGTTTCTTTCCTTACAACTGATCTTTGTACATGACCTTCTCATTGAATATGACATCTCTACTCCTAATGATTTTTGTGTTTTCATAATCCCATAAGAGATAACCAAAATCATTAACACTGTATCCAATAAAGGTACACTTCTTGGATTTTGCCTCAAGCTTTGTTCTATTTTCTTTATCAATATGGACAAGTGCTTCACAACCAAAAGTCTTCAAAAATGAATAGCTTACCTTTTTTTCTGTCCATGCCTCCTCTAGAATTCTACCATCCAAAGAGATTGAAGGTCCTATGTTTATTCAGTAAACAACAATATCTATAGCATCTGCCCAGAACTGTAAGGGAAAACCAGCATGTAATCTCATACTCCTTGCACGCTCCATGATTGTCTTGTCCATCCTTTCTGACACACCATTTTCTTGTGGTGTTCTTGGAACTGTCTTCTCTCTATGAATCCCATGGTATGAACAGTAATCATCAAACTCATTGATGCAATATTCACCTCCATTATCTGATCTGAGACACTTCAAACTTTTTCATGTCTCATTCTCAACCAAAGATTTCCATTTCTTAAAAGTATCAAAAACATCATATTTTTGTCGAATGCAATAAACCTAAGTTTTTCTAGTTGCATCATCAGTAAAAGTAACATAATAACGAGAGCCACCAAGAGATGATACCTGATTTGATCCCCATACATCTGTATGATAAATCTCTAACCTTTCATTCTTCTTTTCCTTTCTGACTCTGAGAAATATGACTATCTTTTGTTTTCCATAAACACAATGCTCATAGAAGTCCAAATCAATTTGTTTAAGATCTGGAAACAAATTTATTTTGTGAAGTATTTGCATTCTCTTCTCACTCATGTGTATCGGCCTATGATGCCACAGTGTTGTATCCACTCCTATAGAAGCTAAAGAGATAGAAGAGTCAGTATTACTAGTACATAAATACAATGTACCTACCTTCTCTCCTTTTTCTATCACCATTGATCCTTTGATGACCTTCCACGTCTTATATGTAAATATGGATATACAACCTTCACTTGCCAACTACCCTGTTGAAATTATATTTTTCCTTAGATTTGGAACATGTCTTACCTATTTCAATAACCATTGGTTTCCATTGCGTTTCTTTATTTTTACCTTTCCCATTCCAACAATTTTGCATGATGCATCATCACCCAAATGAACCTATCCAAAATCACCTTGAACATAATCTAGAAAATGTTTCCTATGGGGTGTGGCATGAAATGAATCCCATGAATCTACTACCCAAGACTCAGAAGTATTATCTATAGAAAGAATCAAAGCATATTGTAACGCATCACTTGTTACATTTGCTTCCTATTTCTCTCTTATTGTCCATCTCTTTGTTTATTTGGAGCTCTGCAGTCTTTCTTCAGATGTATTTTCTTCCCACAATTCCAACAATATATCTTTCCAAGTCTGGATTTGGATCTACCCTTCCTAGAATTCTCATGGTTCCCTAGGCCCTTTCCTCTATCCTTTTGTCTTCCCCTGTTCTCCATGTTCAACGCATTACCTGATGTTTACCTATGTTTTTTCATCACATTTCCTCACTAAGGATAACACCAACAACATCATCAAATTTTAAAGTATTTGAACCAGAGAAAGATTTACTTACAGCCATGACCAAGCCATTCCAGCTTTCTGGAAATGATCACAAGATTAGAAGAGCCATGACCTCATCATCAAAGTCTACTTTTACAGAACTTAGTTGATTAGTAACCGTATCAAAATCATTTAAATGATATACAACAAACCCACCTTCTGACATCTTCATATTAAATAATATCTTCATTAGAAATACCTTATTGGACGTCGAGGGTTTTTCATACAATTTAGCCAATGCGTCCATCAAAGCCTTCATTGTCTTTTCTTTCAAAATATTGAAAGCTACCGATGTTGCCAGGCTCAGTTGTATCGTTCCTAGAGCCTTTTTGTCAATAATCTCCCATTCTTCGTCCTTCATGGTCGTCGGCTTCTTTGCTACTCCACCCAATGGTAGGAATAGATCCTTATGATATAAATAATCTTCCAACTGCGTCTTCCATAAATCGTAGCTTTGGCCGTTAAATTTCTCGACCCTAAAATTTCCATCTTCTGACATTACTCCCACTCAAACCAAGAACCCTCTTTTCCTGTGAGTTACCTTTCACTCTGATACCAGTTGTTTGAAAAATAGGACCATGGAGCAATAAAATAAAACAAATGTGGAAACAAAACACAGAAGATACACAATACAATAGAGACACAGATTTACGTGGTTCACCCAGTGTGGGCTACGTCCACCAGAGAAATTGTCAAGTCCTTCCTTTATTATTATCCAGCAAATGAAGGGATACAACCTACAGTAAACCCATTGTAACTTCCTCTTCTTTCTCTCACAATCTCCTATCTCATAATACAATATTCGTTGTCATGCATAGCCGCAATACATTTCCCTCATAACAAAGAGTTTCCTTCTAGGGAAAAAAACCCTAACATAATTTCTATCGTTAGTTCTATGACCTTATAATAAACGGTCCAGATTTACAATGAAATTACAATATACATTTACAAGGCAATTTTTCCTTCAGGGGCTTCGCCCTCGAACCCCCGTCGAGGGGCTGCTTTCCCCCGGACCCCGCAGAGGAGGTAACCCCCCTCTGCACTCCCCCGCGTGGAAGAGTGTACATACTTTTGGGGTGTAAATACTTCATCGAGTATAAAAATGGCTGAAAACAAAAGACCTCTGAATCATGAAGATAATCAGGCTCCCCAACCAACAAAACTTTTAGAATCCCTTCAAAATGGAGACAAATGCAAGTGGGTATGCCATGGGAGCAGTTTTTATGCAAGGAGGAAGTCTGGTATGTTATCATTATGAAGTATTTCATGGGGCAATTATCAACTACCCTACTTACGACAAGGAACTATATGCCTTGGTTCAAGCTATCAAGAAGTGGAAGCACTATCTAATGGGAAAGGAGACTATCATACACACAGATGACTGACGACTATAGTATTTTTAGGCCCAGAGTAAGCTACAACAAACCAGGCATTACAAGTGGATAGGGTTTTTACAGCAATTTCATTTATTCATTAAATATAAGAAAGGAAGCACAAACAAGTTTGAAGATATGATTTCATGTCCACCCACATCCAATATTACAACTTTGGGAACTCTAATGCACATGGATCCTTTTACCCGTGATGCATACAGAGAGGCATACATAGAAGATGAGGAATTCAAGGAGGTGTTTCAGCAGCTACAGGGTCAAATTAATACAAAAGAAGATGACGACAAGGTTGATTATGATTTCCAGAATGGCCTACTCTAGAAGCTTGACAAGATCTGTGTCCCTCAAGGAAAAGAACTGCAGCTTATCAAAGAGGCTCACNGGGCAATTATCAACTACCCTACTTACGACAAGGAACTATATGCCTTGGTTCAAGCTATCAAGAAGTGGAAGCACTATCTAATGGGAAAGGAGACTATCATACACACAGATGACTGGCCACTACAGTATTTGTAGGCCCAGAGTAAGCTACAACAAACCAGGCATTACAAGTGGATGGGGTTTTTACAGCAATTTCATTTATTCATTAAATATAAGAAAGCAAGCACAAACAAGTTTGAAGATATGATTTCATGTCCACCCACATCCAATATTACAACTTTGGGAACTCTAATGCACATGGATCCTTTTACCCATGATGCATACAGAGAGGCATACATAGAAGATGAGGAATTCAAGGAGGTGTTTCAGCAGCTACAGGGTCAAATTAATACAAAAGAAGATGACGACAAGGTTGATTATGATTTTCAGAATGGCCTACTCTAGAAGCTTGACAAGATCTGTGTCCCTCAAGGAAAAGAACTACAGCTTATCAAAGAGGCTCACACCTCCAAGGTTGCAGGACATTTTTGTGTTGGAAAGATAGTTGCCAATTTACAAAGGTATGTATATTGACCCATAATGAAATAATATGTAGCACGGTATATCAGAGGATGTATGATTTATTATACCAGCAAGCCCAGTAACATGAAGCAAGGTCTATACCATCCCTTACATGTACCCACTCGACCTTGAGAAAACATTTTCATGGATTTTGTGGGAGGTTTACCAACAACACGGAAAAGACATGACTATTTATTTATAGTAGTTGACAGGTTCATAAAAATGTGCATTCTCATGCCTTGTAAAAATACCTTCAAGGAATAGGAAGAAGCATATTTTTTCTTTCAACAAGTTTGGGTGCACTTTTGGATACCAAGGAGCATCATCTCATATAGGGATACCATATTTCTCAATGCATTTTGGACTACATTGTGGGATAATATGGACACAAAGTTGAAGAGGTCTACCACATTCCATTCACAGATAGATGGGCAGATGAAAGTAGTCAACAAGACTTTAGTGTAGCTTTTGAAGGGTTACAATCAGAAGCACAAGACCTAGGATGAAAATATGATCTATATACATCAATCTTATAACAAAACAGTCCACACTTCTACCAGTAATTCACATTTTTAAAATTTCTTTGGATATTTTCCATCATCGCCCTTAGATGTTCTATATGGACAACAAGGAGTGAGGGAGGACCTCATAGGATATGCATTAAAGGTAGAAAAAATTGTTGAGAAGATCAAGCAGATCCATTTCCAAGTACAGGAAACATTGAATAAGTCACAGGAAAAGCACAAGGCTAGACATGGCCAACACGAAACAGAGAGAACATTTAGAGTGGGAGATAGAGTATGGTTATAGTTGAATAAGGAAAGACTACAGGGTTCCGGTAAGAAGATCAAGGCTTTGTGGTATGGTCCTTTGGAGGTATTATAAAACGTGGGAGATAACACCTATAGACTCATTCTACCCACATACATGTGAATTTACTCAATAGTGAATGTAGAGAATATCAAACTCTATGAGCCCTACATGTTGGATCAGGAGGAGGAGTAGGTACTACCTTCCATAGAGGGTTTAGCACCATATGCTCAGGAAGAGTTGGAAGAGGACACATTTTTGTAGAAGCGGTCCAAAACTACAAGACATGGGCAGCATGACCTTTGGCAGATTGGGTTGAAAGGACAACTTCCAGGAAAAGAAAAGTGGTACTCCAGGGAGAAGGTAGAGAAAAAATTTATTCACCTCATTCAATAAATATTTTGGGGACCAAAATCCTCCTTAAATGGGGAGGTCTGATCCAGATTGGATTGGATCATTATATTATTTTTTATTTATCTCGATTAATTAAAGTGAAAAAAAATGGAGGAATCATCTTGCATGGTCATTTTAGTGGCAGGTTCTAGTTTGGAAAATTGGGGTCTCGAACCTTTCAGAGCCATTTTGAGGAATTGAAAGGAATTTTTTTGGGTTTTGGTGTCTAAAACTTAATCACACCTCCTTAATAGTGTTCTACACTCCGAGACCTTCCCAACGGTGTAGATCATGCATCAATCGGAGCTCGTATGCAAAAGTTATGTCTCATGTGAGTTGACCTATCATGTTGACCACCATGGTAAAAGAGGATTCCATGTCAACACTCATTACTCATGCATACAGGGCTAGCCACGTGAGCACTTTAAAAAATATTATATAAGGTTCAAAACCCTATCACAATTGAGGGTTGAGGAAGTCAAAGACCTATCCCTAGATGGCTATCGGGCCATAATAAATATCGAGCCACTAGGAGGAGAAGGAGTTCCATTATTTTGTATTGTATCTTGTTCCATAGTTGAGAAGAACATCTGAGAGTGGTCTTTTTTTAGCATAAAAGAGGAAGAGATATGATGTAGCATCCATACAAGCCACAAGTCAAAGGAAACTCCACAAAGAGTGTCTTTTTCTTTGTACTTGCATCATTTCTATACCAGAGAAAAGAGAGCAGAGCAACCTCACCTTCTAGCTAGGTTTTCTCCTGTATTGAGTTTCCCAGGTCATATCTTGTGTTTATTTGTGCATGGTGTGATTGTATTTCAGTGTTCTCTACTTTCTGCATTTTATCTATTCCATGCATAAGCAGAAAATCAGTAACTAAATATTATGGAGATCTACATAAAAAATAACCTTAATAGTAAATATTTCAGTATCTTATTAGATATGTTGTGGCGACTTGTCACAATGGAATATCCACGACAATTTATAGATCATCCTATAGAAGAAGTGTAAAATTCCAAAAGGACCTTCTATTTAAGGTGGGAATTCTTACATAAATATAGGTGATATTGATACCACAGCAAATCATTCTTCCACACAAATTTATCTAATGCATTTGATCCTCTTGTAGTTGTTGAATGATATTGCATACCTTCTAATATTTCTTCCATTCTATCCTTGCTTCTCCCACCCAATCAAATTGCAGAATAAAAATAGCATATAGTAAACCCTTTGTTTCTTCTTCTTTCTTTGAAAGTGCATCTACCACAGTATTATGTTTTCTTTTTTGAAGATAATTTCAAAGTCATAACCCAAAATCTTCGTAACCCATTTTTGTTGTTCTTCTAAAGATAATCATTGGTCCAAGAAATACTTCAAACTATCATGATCTATTTTTACTTTGAAGTGTCTTCCTATTAGGTAAGAGCGGCATTTCTTAACTGCATGCAGTATGGCCAACATTTCTTTTTCATAAATGGGTTCGAATAAGTTCTTTCATTTATGTTGGTTTTTTCCAAAGGCAATGGGCGTTCCTTCTTGCATTAAAACTACAACAATGTCATGGCCTGAAGCATCACACTCCACAATAAAGGTTTTTTTGAAGTCATATGTGGCCAGGACAAGAGTCCTACACGTAGTCTCCTTAAGTTTTTCAAAATCTTTGGTTGTTTCTTGAGTCTAAGAAAATGATTCCTTATTTAATAATAATATTAGAGGTGATGTTATTTGACCATAATTCTTGAAAAACTTGYGATAATAGCCTRTCAATCATAATAATCCTTTAAGTTTCTTCAAGGTTTTGGAGATTGGTCATTCCATCATAACTTTAATTTTGTTAGAGTCCACTTTGATACCTTCATGAGATACAATATGACCTAAATATTCCATTTCTTGAACCCTAAAGGAAAACTTGGAAGGATTTGCATATAGTTGGTTCTCTTCTAATAGTTTTAAGACACTGTAAACATGTTGTACATGCTCTTCCCAAGATTTTCTATAGATTAGTATGTCATAAAAAATACTAACACAAATTTTCTAAGAAATGGTTTGAAAATAGAATTTATCAATCTTTGAAATGTTGAAGGTGCATTAGTAAGTTCAAATGGCATAACCAAAAACTCATAATGACCTTCATGTGTTCTAAAGGATATTTTGGGAGTGTCTTCTTGACTCATTCTGATTTGATGATATCTCGAGCAGAGATCCAACCTAGTAAAAAAAATTGTTCCATGCAATTCATCAATAACAAGAATAGGGAACTTGACTTTAATGGTCATTTTATTGA
>JZKD02S2366781.1:355685-378609 GCA_000966675.3 Picea glauca | reverse complement strand
TTAGACAAGCGATGGTATCGATCCCTTGTCTTATACCCATAAAGAAAAAATGGAAATAAATATTTAATTATTTGTGGATGGTAAGAGTTATCATAAATCTTGTACTACCTGACTCTTGTTTATTAATTTGAGATCAGCACCCACTTCTCTAACACTTGAGAAGACTTGATGTTGAAAGACAAAATATTACCTAGTATCATCTTCAAGTTCTAATTCAAAGGTGAAAATTTGGTTAAAATTTTTATAAGAATTTTTTTATCATCTACATGTGTTTTTTTTGAAAAATATTACCTAGTATCATCTTCAACTTCTAATTCAAAGGTGGAAATTTGGTTAAAATTTTTATAAGAATTTATTTTATCATCTACAAGTGTTTTAGAATTTTTTTTTCTGATTACTTTTAACATCATATAGAAATGTTTTTATAAATTTTTTTGATGGTTTAAAATTATGAAATTAAGATTTTTTTATTATGTTGATTTTAAATATTTTTTATAACGCTATAAGAACTAAAAATTTATAAAATCTGCTGATTTCTCCTGTGCCAAAAGTCAAGAGGTAAATAGGTGAGATATTGGAAAATTTAGGGTTAGGATTAGGTGCGACGCCGACTTTATAAGAGTGAGATCTGTGGAGATGAGGTGGTGTATTGAAAAGAAGATGGCCTGGTTGTTGTTTTGTTCGTTGTGAGAAGGGAATGGATGTGTTTTGTGGATGGAAGTCTTGAGGAGTGGGAGCAGAGGATAAGACTGCTGCTTTGAATATTATCAGTCTTTCCTACTCCTCCCATTCCTATTGGCTTCACCACACATCCCTTCCCAACGCAAATTATTAAGATGAATATGGAGAACCAGTCATCGTGCTTTGTTCTGTGGGGGTTGTACAGGGATGCCATTTAGTTTTAAGGCCATTAGGTCTCGGAGAGCAGGGAAAAACCAGGCAGTAACTCATGATACCATGTGATTTATGAACTGTTACAGTTTTCCCCACTCCACCGAGACCTATGGCCTTCACTACACATCCCTATTTTGTCTTCACTGTTACACTTCAGATCTGCTCACATGGCCCAGGTTTGTTGTTAGCTATATGGATATTTTGAAGTTTTTTCTCTCTGTAGTTCTTCTTTATAAAGTTAATTGTGCCAGCTCTTGATCAGAGCTAGGACTCGCAGTTTTTTCAGGCTATGAACTTGAGGGTAGGCGTATAACTGTGTAGATAGATATCGGAACATTCTATTCATTAGATTTATTTAGTTACAGGTCTATTGATCTAATAGACAATGAATAATGTTCAGTAGCTAATGGTACTGCTGGTATAATTGGTGTTTACATCTTGATTCAGTTAAAACTCCTGGTTCATGTAGGTGCTGTATTAGTTATGTTGAAGTTTCTTGAGATGCTGGTAAAACGAAAGCCATTATTCTGTCCCGGATTATTTATGGAGGGGACATGCGTCTGGGTGTGGAGGTATGGCCAAATCTAGAAAAGGAGCTATGACCATTCTGTCCCGGATTATTTATGGAGGGTGACATGCGTCTGGGTGTGGAGGTATGGCCAGATCTAGAAAAGGAGCTATGACCAGTTCTGTAGGAAGCATTGAAGGGTACCTAAGTGGGAAGCTCAATTCATCTCATTTTCATACACAATGAAGTGCAGTCAAGGCGTGTAAGGAACTTTGTGAAAAATAAAAATTTTGCAGTCGATCCTTAAGTTTGCTCATGGACTGGTATCTAAATCTATGCATAATTTATTAGATTCTTCGTAAGGTTATTTTGTTAATCTGGATCGTGACTCGGCCGCCAGCATACTCTTTGTGGAGTTGCGATGGTATTTCCCTTCTCTCGCTGAAGGCTCAAGTTCCCTTCCCCATTTGGACGTTAATTGATTCTTTTTCACAACCTGGAAGCCATCCGAGGGAATCTGCGAGCTCTCTTGCTTGATGGAACTTTACTCGGATCGAATCTATGGGATAGCCAATCCTGCAAACTTCTTTGGCCAGTGCCCATTAAGTGTGGCAGGTAGATTATAGGTTGTTAGATCTGAATTGTTTTAAGATACATCTGTCTATAATTTATTTGCAGCATTTTTAGTATCTTGTACATGGCTACCAATATCCAATCTATAATGACCAATATCCAGCTTGATATGCAGTAATGCTGCTGTTGGTGGATTATAAGCTGTCAGATCTGAATTGCTTTCAGATACAACTATCTATAATCCACCTGTTTTAGCATTCAATGCTATCCTTCAATGCTATCCAACAGACTGGATATTGCTCACTCCTTATACATATACCGATTGAATATTACTAGCCCCTTGTACATATACCTGTGAGGTTTGTCCAGAGTTGAATATTGAATAGTGCTAGTGCTTCATAAACAAAACGAGTGCTATTGCTTCATAAACAAAACAATTTTTGAGAGCTTCAAGTCAATTTCAAAGACAGATTCCAAAGCAAGTGGATACATGAGCCCATTCATAACACTGGGGCATGAAGCGCAGTATTTAATGAAGCGCAGTATTTAACTATCAACACAGGTTTGGGAGGAGGTTCAAACAATTAGCTAAGCCCCATGTTTGCTCATGTGAAAACAATGTTGGCAATTTTTAATTATATTTCCTTATTGAACTCATCACTAACACCGACACTGATGTTCTTTCAAAGGAAGGAATTCTACACTAGCACTGATGCTCTTTCAAAGGAAGGAATTCAATTAGACGTTGACACTGGGCGATTAAGGAACACAAAGATGGATCAATACAGAATGAATGCACACTTTCTGGGCATGGGCTCTGATCTTGTCCTTGCACAAGGCATTGCATCTTGGGCCCTGTTTTTCTCTTATTTTAACTTTTACCTGTAGGAGGACTTTAGCTACGTTATTTATATGTTAGTTACTTTGTTACTTGCTGTCCAAATGTATGTGATCATTATGTAGATCTTCTTAGTTTTGTAGGGTAAAGAAAAAGACTTTCAGAAAAATATTTGAGGGTGGTAAAGCCTTGTAAAGTGAGCTATAGTGCTTCATCTTGAATAGTAGATACAGATTGAATCCGTGAAAATGAGATTTACTTAAATGCTTTTAACTTATTCAATGTAATTTATTTATTTTTAGAAAAACATTACATTTTTAGAGTGATAACACTCTTCAAGAATTTCCATTTTATAAATACATGAGAATGAGATTCACTTAAATGTTTTAAGTTGGTAATTAAATTTAAAAAATATCTTATTACCCAATTTTGTAGAGTGATAACACTCTTCAAGAATTTCCATTTTATAAATGCATGAGAATCAGATTCACTTAAATGTTTTAACCAATGCAAAATGTAATTTATTTATTTTTAGAAAAACATTACATTTTTAGGAAAACAACAGTAAGTTTGTGGTAAATAAATTTAAAAAATATCTTATTATCCAATTTTGTAGAGTGAGAACACTCTTCAAAAATTTCCATTTTATAAATGCATTGGCATTGATTTAAATTGGCATTTCTGTTATTTTCTGCTTTTTCTGCTGCATAAAAAAATCTGTAATTTCATTTCATATAAATTAAACTGAACTTACATATGTCAGATGCTTTGAGCATTCGAAAATATACCCTTCTCACAGGAAGTGTGACTTGTAAAAGTCTCTTAAAAAAAATTCATCAGCTATCCATGTAAACAGTTTCCTTGATTTTTCATCAAAAAAGTAAACCCTATAATGATCAGCGAATAAACAAGTGTGTTAATCTCCCAAGCCTAAAAAAAAATATAGTTTGTATTGTCGACCATATCGAACAGCATCCAAAAAAACTGAGATATCAGTAAAGAACAACAATCAGGACTTCTTTTCTCGAGGAAATCATGAAGATATACTGTGTTGACCAGCCTGTGCCTCCACAACCAGCTATGTTCCTCTGTCAAGACCAATGCCTTCTTTTGATAAGCCATTACTGACAGAAAAGAACAACAATCAGGTCTTCTTTTCTCTAGGAAATCATGAAGATATACTGTGTGTTGACCAGCCTGTGTCTCCACAACCAGCTATGTACCTCTGTCAAGACCAATGCCTTCCTTTGATAATCCATTAGTGACCATATTCCTTTCTTGAAAAATGTGTTCATTGAAGGCTCCTTTTTTCAAGGAAATCTTGAAGATACGGTGTGTTGATCAGCTTGCGTCTTCACAACCAGCCATGCACCTCTGTCAAGAGTAATGCCTTCTTTTGATAAGCCATCAGTGACTATTTGTTTCTTGAGAAATGTGTTCACAGTAATGTGAAAAACCTGCTCGAAGTTGCCAAACCTCATCTAAAATTATCAACACACAGTATTATCAACCTCGTATAAATTGGATGAATAAACAGTTTGCACCCTTTATGTGGCTTTTGTAGTTTTTTCTTCAAGAAAACCTTAGCCCCCTTCAACCCCTTATAGAAACCCCGTTAGACCTCGAACACAAGTTATATTTGGATATATCAATGTTTGAAACTCCAGTAATTGATACAATATCCCCTTGTCATCACTTAGATTCATTCTCTGTATAGAGGAAGAAGGCTCATTTTTTGGACAATCCACTAGACTGTATATGGTTGAGAGGGAAGGTTTTAAGTTCTTTTATGTCAGAGAGGTTGGAAAGAAAATCCCAAGAACCCCCACCCCTTTCAAACTAGTGTCTTCCTCCCACAACCCAAATTCTAAAGTATTAAGAAAAAGACCATTCCTCTTAGCTTGGGAATTTGAGGACTTACCAGTACTCACCAAAGGAATAAACCCATCCTTACAATTTGATTGGAAGGGAATCAAAGGGATTTCCTTCGTTATCAAGCAATCCACTACTTGTGGATGTGAAGGAAGCTTTAATAGAGCCTCTGCTCCATTGCCTAAAACTACAAGTACTGAAAGACTCTGTACCTCTCCTTCTACTCTATGATACTCTCCTTCTACTCTATCATCAGTGCTTGCTCCCTTTGATTTGCAAGCCCCAATTTTTCCTCCTGTTTGGCAAATTGCATTCTTCCATGAGATGGCCATATACATGGCACCTTATACAAAAAAAAAATTCCATGAGATGGCCATATACATGGCACCTTATACAAAAAAAAAAAAAAAAAAACCCCTTTTCGTAGTTCAATGGTTGAACAACTTCCAGAGTTTCTTTTTTCAATACCATAAAATCTGCTAGACCCACTCTCAAATCCATCCTAATGAGGATATGAGCCACACTCATGGAACCTGAATCCCGAAAGGTTGAATCTACCTCATAGAACACACAGAGAGGTTTCCAATCTCCATAAATACTACATCTGACTAGAAGATCGGAGACAAACTTGGTAATTTTACCCAAACTGGAACACATTCCAGATGCTCAGTGCTTGCGTCACATGTCGGAGTCCATCTTTTTCAAAAAAGAGGTTGCATGCCCCTCTTCCAACAATTTTTTAAAACCCTCTCTACATATTTAGAGGAACAAAAAACCCACGCAAACCTTTCAAAAAAGAAGTTGCATGCCCCTCTTCCAACAATTTTTTAAAACCCTCTCTACATATTTATAGGAACAAAAAACCCACGCAAACCTACCTTGAGTATATGAAAACCAATTTGGAGAGTAATCAACACATGGCTCTATATTGTTCCTCGACCCATGTTTTAGTGTTTTCCCTCCCATTAGTTGATTGTCTTGAAACTTATCTCACTAGGAAAACCCACCATCCTTGGACAAGCCCATATTTGGTGTCCTTCCCAGGGATGCACTGAGTAATCCACGAGGTCTTCGTCCATTTAACCACCTCCTCCTCTTCCCTTAAATGATTAGAAGAGTAGAATTTGTCAATTCACATAGCTTGCGGGATTCTAGATGTTAGCACAGCACAAGGTTCTCAACAAGATTCCAATAATATTATATAAGTTATGAAAAAAAATGGAGTGAATTAACCAAAAATCGTGTGGGTTAGCATGGTTGTTGAGCTTCAAATTGCCATTTCTATTGGAACCAACAATTTTATAAATACATGGACATTGATTTAAATTGGTGTTTGCATTGAAGAGAATCATTAGAATCATTCATTCTTAATTGGAAAGATTGTTATGGTCTTAATAATTGTAAAGCTTGTTATGTTCTTAAAGGTAGAAATATTGAATTCTGATTGGGATAAAAAAATTTATTTTCAACTTTTTAAATATTTCAATGTTTCATCATTGTTATGAGATTTTGAATAAAATTTAGCCAATTCATTTTTTTTTTTACTTATAATTTTAAACTAAATGCCACACTCATTCTTATGATGGAAACTTGAAGTATTTTGGTGGAATTTAAAACTATGATTAATTTATTGTTTGTAGTGTTAGCTAGAATCTACATATTTAAAAGATGTGTTTGAGATTTAATAGCTTATCCGCTTATGCTAGGGATTTCGAGTTTTGACCTAGTTATTGGAACATAAACTAAGACCATCAAAATAATTTAATTATTGAAACATGAAGGAAGACATTCAAATTAATAATAAGTGAGAATGACCTCTTTCATAAGAGGAAGTAGACATTTAAATTAATAATAATAAAAGACAATAACAACATTAATAAGAGGAAGTTGAATAATATAAAATTTTTATGAATCTTAATTTGGATGATCAAAACTATTTTTCCAAATTTTGAACTTAAAAAACCAAACTATTATTGCTAAAATAAATACCATTGCTTATGAATTTCATAGTGGAAGTGGTTGCTTGGACTAAACCCAAAACACCTTAAGATAAATGGATTTGAGAGTAAATTTTCACAGTTAGTCATAATGTTACTTGAGCTTTCTGGATATAAGCTGTGTATAAAATATTTTATAACTTTTGATCTCTAAAAAACTGGAGCAACATGAATGAATTTGTAAAATTGATATAATATAGATTGAGGATAAACATTACATTTTTTTTATAATTTCCTATATCTTTGATAATATAAGACATAATATATCACATACATTAGCAACTCATTCGTTCATGACATGTAATATAAGAAAGAATGACAAAACTACAAGAAATATATTGCATCATAATAGTCCATAAACAAACATGCTCTTACAACCCATGTGAACAATAAACATTTTTCTTGAAATAGTTCGTAGCAAAACAACAAGACATGCAAGTCCTCTCAGTCAAAAGTTGGCCCTGACGGCTTCTCCGTATTAACAGTTTCAACAATAGTACATAAAAACTTCGAGGACAACTCTCCAATTTTAGTTGACATTGTATTCCCAAAGTAGTTCATTGGTGTACAATGTTTGAAGAGCCAAAAGCCCCTTTCTTTCGATTCTATTCTAGTATTTATTGAGGTTCAATAAGACCTTTGGCCTTTCATCTCCCTCTGTGACCTTTCGTCTTCCAACGTTTGTCCTCATCCTCTTTGTGATGATGAGTAACAAGAACAATGGTTACATTTCGAATTTGTCTCCTAGTGCTGGTGGCTCGTCATGGATTTCGGCCATATTGTGCCCTTGCGCATCATGAACACTGGCCTTGTGTATGGGGGCATCTTCGTCGTAGGGTTCAGACTCCGTCTTCAGTAGTTTGAGCTTGGTTCCCTTGATTGCTTTCAGTTGCTAGAACAATTGACATCGTTTTACCATTCTATTTTCTTTGGTTGTAGATTGCATTGCAAGAGTGTCTCCCTCTTGGCATGGGTACCTAAAACTGTTCAACATACAATAGATGAGAGCAAATCCAAATAAGTTATCAAAACTAATCATTATAATGTATATGAATGGGGAATAAAATAATTGAAGCATCATTTATAAACTTCACTGAGTTCGATTCATGGTCCCTCTGCTCGTGATCGAGTTATGGTGTTTTTCGAGGCGGTCAACAAGGTGTCAGATATTAATACAAAATTATGTATATGATAGGTTAGGAATTTCTCAAATCATATAATTAAGAAGTTGTAGAGATTGAAGAGACCTTTCCAACGGTATAAATAACGTGTAAAATGGACACTAGAGTCAAACTATTTTACGAAATGTAGTTTTTCATATTTCAGAGGAGTTAATACTAACTCCTTCGATTTGTTTGGAGGAGTTAGTATTAACTCCTTCGACATAAAATAAGTATACCATGCATTAGTAATTTCTCAAATAATATAACTAGAAAGTTGTAGAGCTCAGAAATACATTTCCAACGATATAAAAAACACACAAAACAGACACCCGAGTCAAAAGTTATGGTCAATTTACGAGACAATTTTCTTAATTTCGGAGGAGTTAGTACTAACTCCTCCGACCTGTTCGGAGGAGTTAGTATTAACTCCTCTGACTTGCCATCAAATGAGTTAATACTAACTCCTCTAACTTGTATCAGAGCGTTTTGAACTAACTCCTCCAACTTGTATCAATGAAGTTTGTTCTAACTCCTCCGATATGTATAAGAGGAATTGAAGGGAAATTTTCTGAATTGCTTTGGAGGATTCAAAGAGAACTTCTCCTTCCGGGGAAAACAAAATTGGCAAAACTCTAAGTGTCGAACTGGCAAGAGACAATGAGAGTTTGAGTTCAAAAGCCCATAACTTCTTCATACGATGCCCGATTGAGGTGTCATTTTTTTGAAACGCGGAGAACACAGAGAGACGCTTATATCAAGATAACTGAACATGTTGTTCCATCATTTGAGTGGATCCATGTCTAATGATGGACATGACTATCGAGGTTTGCTTGGCGGGAAATCCTAGACGATCGTTTTGGCACTTTCAGACCTCATATTTCTATTCCATCAGTTGCATTCGAATCATAATGGAGAAAATAATACAATTGGCCCGTTTCAGGGATGAAAAATTCACTTTGATGGATGCCAAAAAATTGTGTCCAAAGGATTTTTTAATGAAAGTTTGGGTCTCGCGTTCTCTGTTGCTTCACCCAAATTTGATTTCTTCAATTGTTGGATCATTTGTGATGTACATGCTCTTGACCCACCCATTGAGACTGAGGTTACGTGTTAATATCACAAAGTTATAAATCCGCAAAAACTACCAATTGACGTCCAATGTGCTTAGCACTGTCTAGGAGCTGAAAGGCCAAATTTCTCCCAAAGTGCCTTTAAGAACCAATGCAATACCTGTAGGTGTTATGATTAACCTATATGATGCTAGGTAAGGCTTCCACAATGAATATTTAGTTGTAATGTCAAGAAACAAAAAGAAAACACGCTGGTACCATGTGCGTGAAGAAAGCCACTGGGGAACACTAAAACTTGATTATGACTGTAATCTGAAGCGAATCAGGTGAGATAGGAAATTATTTACCCACTGTCTAGATAGGCGTGGAGAGTTCAATCATTGGAAATGTAAGGAGATTGACTAATGAACGCAACAAGAAGGGATCTGATCTGGGAGGGGGACGAGATAACCCTCAAGGTGAAAGTGGGCTACGCTGACCTGATCAACGCTGGCGAGAGGAAGCAGATTATCTTCAATGTTCTCGACGACAACAAGGGGTCGACATACTTTCGTTGACGCATTTGCGATAGGAGGAGGAAACTCGTCAACATGTAGCGCATTGGGGAAGAAGAGGTGAACTTCATCGATAAGCATTGTAACAAAGTGAAAGTGAGGGAGCACCACTGTTATGTGATGCAACAACGCGAGTAGAAGGGAGTTAGTTGGTGAAAGGTGTGCGCGTGACGAATATAATAATGTGACCAATATTGGTGAGACGACATTGATTATACGAACTTCGTCAACGATGAAGATGTGTGTCAGTGAGGTTTGGTGGAAGCGTGTTGGCACATGTTGGCATAGGGGCAGACCCAGGGTTCAACGCTCAAGAGCGCACCAACAAAGCCCTAACTATCGACCTTTTCGGCAACACTTGCGAAGCAGATGAAGTCTCACCCGAGGTAGAGGCAGGGGTGGTTGCAAGATTCAGGTGTCTGCAACCTCAGTTGGGACACAGATCTGTGATTATATTTCTTGCAACACACTTAGCATCAGTTATTCCTTAACATACATTCATTAATATACTTCGCAGAAGTCACAGAGCATCACAGTGAATACTTATACTAAGAATGATTTAGTACGTATTCACAACAATATAGGTTAGATTCAACAGATCAACCACTAAGCATCTCATATATCAGATCTAATGTTCATTCATTCATCAACAACACAGAGCGTGACTAGATCTACTTAACCACATCAAGAACTTAGCCAAGAAAGAGATACATACATAAGAGCGAAGCACAAAATACTATACACACAGTTACCGTGGTTCACCCCCACCCTGGGGCTACATCCACAAAGTCTTCTTTATCTTATCTTGGTCAAGCAATTACAACACAGAGGTTCAACGACCCTTACTTTGCACAGGATAAAAGATTTGCGCAGCTTGCTAGATCCTTCTTCCTTGCTCTTCAACATCAGACTATAACAACCTGCACTTAGCTTTCTAATCTCATGCACAGAGCACTCTAAGATACATCCAATCACATAGATCCCATAACTAGCACTAAGCTTTCATTCATACATCACACAGATGTACTACATTACTATCTCCCCTATCTTACTATCTATATTGCCTATTTATAGATTACAAAATGGGCCTAAACGTGGGTAAACCCACGGACCGACATCTCTTTCCCGTTACATCAACCCAAAACCCTAAAATGGACCCCAAAATAGGTCTTGCGTCTTTATTTTCTGCTTCGCGTTGTGCTCCTTCCTTGGCAAGTTGTCGCAGTCCCAAAAGTGGTTGAGTAAGACCAAGTACTCTTCAAAACTTGGTCAAGGGCCAACAGGGCCCCAACACTCACCTGTGACTCGTCCCAAGTCACTCAGGTCTGACCAATTCCGCTTCGGATGCCTTGAGCTTGGCTCGAGCGGCTTCGACCTGCTGCAATGCGACAACCTCTTGTTCAGTAAATTCCTGGAGTACTGTGTCATTGAGCGGTCCTTCCAGGTGCTGTTCTGCAGTGATGACACCCTGTTCGAGTTGAGCTCCCTGGCTTTCAAGTTCGGCGAACAGTTGGCATGCCTTCTCTTGGAGTGGTTGCAGTCGTTGAGAGACGTCCATTACTTTACTTTGCAACGTGTGTACTTGTTGTTGGGCAATGCATTGCTTTGTGACCTCTTCATTCTTTTGAATGGGGTCACAGACTTCAGTTGTGCTTGTAGCATGTATGCATGGTGCTTTGCTTCGTGGAGCTGTGCCTCCAATGTCTGCAATTCTGGATTCTCTGTGAAGGTTTCATAGGTTTGGGCACTTCTGGTGCTTAGCTGCCTACATTCCGAAGCCAAAGTTTTTAATCGGTCGACTGTGCTTCGAGCAGTGGCTTCTCTTAGATCTCTTATCAGGGTGTCTCAGGCACAGTGCAGAGCTCCATATCCGTGATGCGCTGTTTAAGTTGCTGGATTACTTCTTCCAGTTGGGTCACCTGCTGTGGAAGATGATCTTCCATCTTCACTTCTATGATTGTCACAGAGCGCAATGCCTTGTGAACTCTTTCTTGTGTTTCAAGTTGCTCTGCTAGCAACTGGTCCTTGCTCTGCTGTAACTGGGCTTTTTCCTCCTCCCATTTCTCTTGTAATTCAAGCTTCTCCCATTCTTCCTTTCTCCGTCGCTCTTCATGTGCGTTATGTGCTTGCACCAAAGCCTAGGTGGCTTTTGCTATGTTTTCTTGAGCTCGTCGAAGGCGAACTTCGACTTTTTTGGTGATCTGGCGTAACTGTGTGGGCTCATTGCCTGTTCTTGATATTTCCATTGTTAATGATGTCGTAGAAGCTGCTTGGCTAGACTGAAGTGTCTGCTGCGCTTCTTTGAATTCACCCGTGATCCAGCAGAATAGTTCCTCCTACTTTGCTTCTTGTTTTTTTGTGAGATCTAATGAGACATCATTCAACGCGGCAATTAAGAAGTCAAAATCATCCGGGTTAAGCGTAGTATTAAGCGTGGTCCGGATGGCCTTAGTTTTCTTTCTGGATGAGGGCCTCGGTGGGGTAATCTTCATTTTCTTGGAGGGATCTGCCTCGTCCCTAGGCGGGGTAACCTCACCTTTTCTCTGTTCAACTTATGTGCCCCCTAGTTCTTCATCATCACCTCCCTTCACAGGTGAGAGCGAAGAAGTCTTCGTGGATGTGCTGTGGATATCTTGAACTTCCACATCCTTCTTAGTCTTGCGTGGTCCTGGTGTATCTGGCATAGCTTCAGGGCTATCTACGTCGGACATCTCTGCGGGGTATACTGCAACAAGGAGGTCTACTGACCATTCCTTGGTAATCTCCTCCAGGTCATCTTATGTCAGCTTGTAATATGACTGGATTTGTCGTTTGTGCTCATCTGTGTGCGCTGTGATGTAGGAGAAGTGACGATCTGCGCTGAATTTCATCAAAGGTCGAAACCTATGAAGAGTGTTGGGTGTAATGCGCAGTGTAGACTGAATGACATTCCTCAACTGAATGTAGTACGCATGGAAGATGACATTGGACTGCCATTGTTTGTTCATTTCGCTGGAGTACCACAATGTACATAACTTTGTGGCCGGGGGTTCGAAGGGTTTGATCTCCGAAAACGTGGCTCCCTCGGGCAGTTCCTACGCGATGAAGGCGATGAGTATGAGCAACCAGCTAAAGTGGAACTCATACCCTTGGTCCTGTGCTTGTCTACAATCAAGCTCTAGCTGATTTATGAGGTATTTCACCCAGTTCATTTGTAGACCCTCTGCGCACTTCCCTGCGAGGTCAACTACAAATCCGGTCACCTGTGTAGGTCTGTTTTTTCGGACTAACTTGCCTGCGATCAGCTGGAAACCAAAGCATACTGCTGCATTCTCAATGGAGGCTACCTTTTAACCTCATGTGCCTTTCTCCAGATCACCATATGTGTCTTTTATTCGTTGAGCGAGAGCACGATCTGTGGTCTTTCCAGGGTAAAATTCCTGCGGGTCAGGGCCCTGCATGCTTAGCCCAGTGATCCGATTGATCAGAATCGGATCCACGGTGATGCATCGATCCAACCATAGGTATCCTCCATGGTAGCAGGACAACAATAGTCGAACACAAGCATTTACTTCCTGATGCCTCCCAAAATGTGGAATCTTCATTACGTTGAGGAGGGTTGATTGCGCAAGGTTATGGGTCCATTGTTGTGGTACAATATTGGGGTTCTTTCTTTTTGTAATCATCAAATACCTATGCAGGAATAGCATACTGTATACCTTGCGATCTCCAAGGTTAAAATCACTGAATTTTAGCGAGGTGAGCTTCTCCTGGTCAGCATGAACTGCGCGCACCCCTTTTGGGAGGTACGCAGTGACTACATCATAGTTGAAGTCTCTGGGTACAAAGTCTCAATTCACTGGTCCGCTTAGTGGTGGGATATATTTAGGAAAGATGTTTGGGATCATCTTCACAGTGGCGAAGTCATTTCCGAGCTTAGATCGTCTTTCCGAAGGTGGTCGGGATGGTCCTGCTCGAGCAGTGGAAGGGGAAGCTGGTAGTACGCCCGAGGACGATGCCTGTACACCTGTAGACATTCCTCGTTCTGACATGACTCTCTCAGCCATTAAATCAATTAGAACTTCTTCAACAATATTCTCAGTAGTGTTGAGCTCGTTCGACATACAAACTTGGGTCAGCTGGCTCGAGTGAAAAAGGAATTCAGAGACGATAGTGAATAGTAAGGCAATGATCTCAGGGCAAGTAAATCTCAGGGTTCACGCTCATATTCTCAGTTAGAAAAAAGTATTCTCGGTGCGTAGCGCATCAGGTTAAGTAGGCAATCTCAACAACGGTCTGCTTTCAACGGACATGGGGCCTTCATTAACTCTGTTCTATCCATTCAGGTACTATCCAACGGTCTAGTGGTAACCCATAACTGTTTTTCGATCTGTTCGGAGCGGTGGTCGAACAGGTATATCGGTTCCAATGGCTATATTGCTTCGTCGTGGCGAAGTACTCTATGTCGTTGTTATGATATCTCAGCGAAGCTCCCATTATGCAATTCTTCTTGCTGCGAAGTGTCCTCTAGAACCTCTTGTAACCTTACAGTATTAGCCCTTTTCTTTCTTAACTTCCTAGCCTTCTTCCCAGTGAGTTTCATCTCAGTAATGCTTTTACCATTCTGATGTTTATCTTCTGTGGTCTTAGTTACTTTGTGCTGTGGAAAATCTTTCTTAGGGTTCCTTGATAATACTTCTTCTGTATCAAAAATAGGTAACTCGATCTTCTGCGGATCCTCAGGTGTTCTCTTATCTTTGACATCGAAGGTACTAATATTAAATATCTGCGATCTTCTCTTCTGTTCTTCAATCAAGTGCGCGATCCTTCTGGTCATAAAGTATTTTAACTCTTGCTTCTTCTATTCCAACACTTTTTCTTCTTCTCTTCGTCTGGCCCGTTCTCTATCAATTCAGGTTTTTCCTATGAGCATGGTAAACGGGGCGCTGTCTTCAACAAATTTAATGATCTCAAAGTCTTCCTCCGTCGAAGTTCCATTGACAGTCACAGGTATCCGGGCGAGCCTTCCACATAGGTTTACTAGCTTTCCTCTGAAGAAACTTGTTCCTCCTAGGGAAGGGATCATGGTAGGCTTTCCCATAGCTTCCCAAGTTCTTTCTGGCATAATGTTTACTTGCGCTTATTCATCAAGAGTACAGTCAATTTCAAAGTCCCCTATTTTTGCTTTGATTTGCTCCTTTTCTTTGAAGATCTTTGATAGCCTAACATGTTGGTGGTCATTCAAGGTATCTTTCATCTATAGCAATATCTTTTCTGATTCCTTCTGGGTTTCTGCTATAATCTTGGTCTCTTGATCTCCCTCAGGGTTTGCTTGTTCCATATTCARCTTCTCAAGCCTAGCAATCATTCTAGGGCAATCCAATACTTCATGGTCCATAGCCTTACAATAGAGTCAACTAGGTCTTCTCCCAGAGAATTCTTTAGCAAGATGTCCCGGTCGTCTGCAACTATAACAAAGGGTTAATCCTCTCATCCATTTAGATGTTCCCCAACTCCTTCTGTACTGCGCACCAAGATCATGGTGGCTAACCTGCAAAAAACTTTTTCTAGGACCCTTCATCCACTTGTTAGTCCAAACATTCTTTCGATGCATAGGTATAACATATCTATCACTATACTTATCAGATCTATTCATATCAAACTTTCTTTCATCTATTAATGCCCTAGTTTTGAAGCTAGGACATAATCTATCAAACATACCTAGATCCATTCTTTAGAACATTTTTTTTTACATATCTTACTTTTACAGAGCACAAAGCTTCCAGATCTAAAACTTTTAACTATTCTTACCTTTATCGAGGCATAGAGCTTACAGATCTTACCTTTTTCTTCACAGATATGACTTCTTTTCTTCAACTCTGACCTCTCTTTCTTCAGATCTGACCTCTTTTCTTGGCACAAAGCTTCACAGGTCAAACAGAACACTGCGCACTAGGGCAACAGATCTACGCACAGAGCTTATTTCACACAAAGCTTCTTCTTCTTTAGTTCCCAACAATCACAGTTCCAGGTCCCGACATCAGAACCATTTGTTGGCACAGGGGCAGACCCAGGGTTCAACGCTCAAGAGTGCACCAACAAAGCCCTAACTACTGGCCCTTTCGGCAACACCTGCGAAGCAGATGAAGTCTCACCCAAGGTAGAGGCAGGGGTGGTTGCAAGACTCAGGTGTCTGCAACCTTAGCTAGGAAACAGATCTGTACAACGCACTTAGCATCAGTTATTTCTTAACATACATTCATTAATATACTTCGCAGAAGTCACAGAGCATCGCAGTGAATACTTATACTAAGAATGATTCAATACTTATTCACAACAATATAGGTTAGATTCAACAGATCAAGCACTAAACATCTCATATATTATATCTAATGTTCATTCATTCATCAACAACACATAGCATGACTAGATCTACTTAACCGCATCAAGCACTTAGCCAAGAAAGAGATACATACATAAGAGCGAAGCACAAAACACTATACACACAGTTACCATGGTTCACCCCCACCCTGGGGCTATGTCCACAAAGTCTTCTTTATCTTATCTTGGTCAAGCAGTTACAACACAGAGCTTCAACGACCCTTACTTTGCACAGGACATAAGATCTGCGCAACTCGCTAGATCCTTCTTCCTTGCTCTTCAACATCAGACTATAACAACCTGCACTTAGCTCTCTGATCTCATGCATAGAGCACTCTAAGATACATTCGATCACACAGATCCCATTACTAGCACTAAGATTTCATTCATACATCACACATATGTACTACATTACTATCTCCCCTATCTTACTATCTATATTGCCTATTTATAGATTACAAAATGTGTGTAAACATGGGTAAACCCACGGGCCGACATCCCTTTCCCGTTACATAAACCCAAAACCCTATAATGAACCCCAAAATAGGTCTTCCTTCCTTATTTTCTGCTTCACATTGCGCTCCTTCCTTGGCAAGCTGTCGCAGTCCCAAAAGTGGTCGAGTAAGACCAAGTACTCTTCAAAACTTGGTCAAGGGCCAACGAGACATTATCCAAGTTCAAAGGGAGGTGGCTTATGTATTGGAAAATGAACCATTGACGCACCAATGTGGGGGTGAAATAAAGGATGCACGCTTCGAGGTGCTATGTGTCAACACAAGAAGAGAGAACTTGCAAAAGTGTGGATTGTCAGGTAGAAGTGATATGAGGAGGCACTGGATATGATAAGGCGAGGTAGGGCGATGAGAACTTAGGTGTAGCTATTTTCACGAGTGAGAGAGTGCAAGGGTTCCGGTTGGAAGAATTAATGGGGGGCCCAATTTCTTGTCTTGGATAGAGGTTAAGATAAGAAAATTGGGAGGTTTTCGTGGGGCACAAAAATGGTGACACACTGGGCGAAGACAAAATCTCTGCTAGTCTTTCCTAACTGATAAGAAAAAAATATAGATGGTCATGAAATTTGCTTTTAAGTTAAAAAAATTATGGGAATAATGCATAACAATTACCCAAATGATTCCATTGTGGTGGGCTCACTGGTGATACTTGCATATCGACTAGGAGATTTCGTTTGTTGTAAATGGAGGATGAATGATGATGAAGTTTATTTCCTTAAACTGTGTCGACGATCCGAGTTGGTATCCCCATCTTGGGGCTGATATAGGTTTGGGACAAATAAATATTTTTCACCAGGTGCATATATAAATATATTGCAGATGTTGCTCCACTATCTGTGAGAATCCATAGCCCCGCTAGAGTCACCACGACATCACAGATATTGCTTCGCTTCCAGCGAGCATCCATAGCCCTGACATAGATATCTGCATGTCCCTTAGTCCGGTTAAACTTTCCTTTCCATTCCTTCCTGACTTATTTAGTGCATGCTTAACATTCGGTGGATGGGGAAAGTGATAGCATTTTTAGCCTGATAGGGGATAACTGCCAGCTTTTGATATTTATTTGTATATTTTCTACACTTGGTTACATAGAGATATCCCTTTTTGGGTTTTTAGCCTTTAGACTTTGACACTTCACCTTTCACGTGAGAAGCTACTTAATGTGTGGATGGGTTCTCCATTACATAGGATATGATTTCTAGCGAATGTGCAAGAATGACCATTGATTAACCATTATGCTCAATCATGGTTTAATTTCTGTCACAACATCCCCAAATAGTTCTGATTCATTTTCAAACAAAGACCCCTAATTCCACTCATGAGCTAGGAAATAAATGGAAGCTGATTTGTGCATGCTTCCAGTGCGAAGGTGCTGCATGTGAAAGACAAACGACGGTGAGAGGTCTGTATGTCATGAAATATAATTAGAGGTCATAAGACAACAAAATTGAAGAAACAAACTGTTTTAAAGGGAAAATATGATGATAAAAGAATGGGAAGAAAAATGTTGAATTAGGAGAGAGGACGTATTCAGGGTTAAAGATGAATTTGGTCGAATTTCTTGCTGCAACTGAAAATCAAGCCTTTCAGATGAAAGATGATCAACAATAGGTAATTAGGAAATGCAGTTGACTGGTAAAGAAATTATACATTGAATGTTGCCAACAACTTAGAGGATATTCACACATTCCGATCAGCTAGAAGTTTGTAGCCTCTTGAAATGATTAGTCCATGTGAAAGCTAATACTTGTGATATTTCATTCAGATAGGTTTCAGTGTTGGCGCTATTTGATAATTACACCTCTCATCAAGATTTTCTTAATACTTCCAGTTCAGTTGTATAACCTTGTGCTTCAATGGGGAAGGGGTTAGTCAGAATCCCACTTTGTTGTCTATCAGATTTCTTTGATTTGGCCTTGCGAGACTTTCACTTCCTTTCCACTTTTTCAAGCTTTAGAACTGATGTTACATAATGATATGCTTATTCAACCACAATTATGATGTTTCATGATCAATACCAACCTTCTTAAGATGTGTGTCATTATCAAATCTTGTCTTTATGTTCAAATGGATATATATTTCCATGATCAACTTCGGAAAATCTTTCTGAAAAATCCTCACCACAATAATTTGAAAACGATAACCAAAATATGTCTGGGTTTATGATATCATGCCATGAGTATCACCCATTTCATTTGTCGGGAGACAGAGTAGACTTGATCTTGAATATTGGTTTGTCTAGTGGAATTCTCCTTTCGGGCAACAAATAACTATAGCATTAACGATCACCCATTCTGCCCTAGAAAAAGTGTGCTTGAGAGACCTTTGCTTGATCAATATCCGTGAGATAAAACATCATTATGATTAAATTATCAGAGGGAAACTGAAACTTAATGACATGTTCCTCGAAGATAAGCACATCTTCTATCAGGGAGTCACAATCACTTCAATGATTTTGTTAAATAGACACAATCCTTAGCAAGGCTGTGAATAATTGATGTAATTTCTTAAATCCAATCTCAATCTTGACCAAACTATAAATCATTCCCCAACAGATGTTCTTTAGCATTTTTGGGTATCTGAATGCTCAACTATCAATGTCCAGGTAAATGTTGTTGAGACAAGTGAATTTTTCAATTGAACCTCTTGGAGAATTCCTGCACATGGTTTCCTCATGAAGATGGAGGAAAACCAAGATTAAGCCAAACTTTTAGTTAGAGGAAAACAAAATAAATAAATGAAAAACAAGAAATATTTGATGAAAAGCGACTTGAACTGCAAACTAGACTAATCACGACAAGTGATATTTATTGAAGTGATTAGAAAAAAACAAAGTCTATGCTAAAACTGGAAAAGACATCAACATCTAAGTTATGAAAGCATAAAGTAATAAAAAATACTATGCTAATCCTATTCCTAACCTAAACTATATTGGCTAAAATAAGGCTAGGTGTAAGCGTAGTGCTAGTGAAGCCAATCGAACAACTCCAAACCTACAATCATATATTGGTTGAAGGCCAATTGGAGAAAATGGAGTAGTGAGGGATGCAATATTGGAACAATTGATTCATGTGAATCTCCACTCAACAAATTGAATTTGGCATTGTTATGGTTCATGATGCATGTAGACATGTAGGATCCCTCCAACCAAGATTCGATTCCATCATAAAATTTGCAAGGATCACTATATAATTGTTGCATGGAGTTAGAAAGTGAGTGATGTACCTGAGGAGGCTCACAAATGAAATTTATGTGCAATGTAATATTTGAAGGAGTCTCGGAGTGGGTAACAACATTCATTCCAGAAATTGAGATGAGACAATGAGAACTTGACATAATCATTAGATGAAACTGAAGTGCCTCATTATCTTTACAGATCTCCCTATGCCCACATTTCACATCTTCCGCATGCTGAGGGAAGACTTGATAATTGATTGTTGGAAGGAAACATTGAGCGAAAAACAACTCCAAAGCCTCTCCTATGACATCAACAAAATCATGTGAGGAGTGCTGGAGTATTGGGATAGAATCCATGGGTAAGTGATGTATCTTCTCCCGGGGAGTAACATGTAATTCTAGAGAAAATTGAGATGACAAATGTTCTTGGATCAGTTTAATTTTTTATATGCTATGCATAGTGATGAGCTGTTCGTTTTCTATGATTTTTTCATAAGGATCAATAAACTTATGGTGCCCTGCATACTTTAGATTTTCAATGATTAACATATGTTCATCAAGGTTAGAAATATTAGATTACGTATGATCAATGAGTGATAGTTCGATCCTTTCATTCAATTCAAGGTCTAGAAAGTAATCATCAAAAAGAGGGACATCAAAATCAAACTGTGATTCACCATGTTCTGAAAAATTGAATCGAAAAGGAATTTCAAAGGGATGCATTCCAGATGAAGTATTGTTAAGGATGAGTTCTTGATCGATCAAGGTTGGACACTCTTCTTGATCTAGTATATCATTCAATGTTTCATTGCTAAAGGAGTAATGTGAAGAGTGTACTGTATGATAGGAAAATGGATGCTCATGTGGATGATTATTATCGAACAAATTTGTATACAGTGCATGGAGCTCTTCATATTTTGAAGATGATGGGATTTGTTCAATGAAAGGTTCATCACATACCATAGTATGATCATGATTTTCAGAAGGGGGATCGTTACATGGTTCACACTCCGGGGCTACAGGGTCTAGGATTACTGATAAAGATTCTGTTACAGATGTGTCAGAGTGCTGGTTGAATATTATGCCCCCTATATCATTTATGGTCAGATCTGAATTTTGTGAATAGGAGATGGCTTGATCGTTCAGATCACATTCTTCAGAAATAGAGACGAGACATGAAAACCAATCAAATATTTCTTAGCTTGAACATTCATCACTTTTAGAAAATATATAGTAAATGTGTGTGACTCTTCGAAATAAATCATTCTCAGATTCATTCCTTATCCTACATATTTATGTTAGTTCATCAACGAGTTCGTCATAAACATAATTTTCATGAGCAACGATAAAAAATTCCATGAATTGTTTCCAACTATGGATCAATTTCGTTGGCAATGTCCTAAACCATGCTTTAATTCTCCCTTCGAATGAATAGTAGACACATTTCATTGTCTTGAAAAATCTTAAAGTTTCGTCGAGCAATGTCGAATTGTTTGAGATGTGTGAATGCAAAGACATGCCCTTCACCATCAAATTTGGGATTTGACAAGAGATTGACTGTCTTGACTGAAATGGACCTGGTGGGTCTCAAAAGACTTAAAGGGTCATCCCATACAGAGTTATGGAGAGGAGCCATGGGATGGTTAAGATTGAAATGAAATGAATTCACATGGGTAGACTTGTCATTCGACCCTCCTTCTAGCGCCAATTATGTTGACGGGTCTAAATTTGCCCGAAAACACTGAGGAGTTATCCTCGGTAAGAAGTCCCAATTAGACCTCTCACCGTTTGGAATAGGGAACCCATCTAGATTCTCACCCGACAACCATTGTTGGTTTGGTTCTACCGGTTGCGGCCTGGTCCACCGATGAGGGTGAGTGATGTGTGGTTGTGCAAACGAAAGATGTAGATGAAGAATATCTAAATGCAGGACTAATCTAATTCTAATCTAAACTATCCTAGCTAGGAGCAAATTAACGTAAGTGAATGTGCTGTGGCATGAAACTAACTCTACCAATAGCTTCACCCAAATAGCTGAAATGAAGAAATAAAGTCAGATAACACATGCACATGAATATATAACCAGAATAGTTTAAGTCACTATATCACATACATTAGCAACTCATTCGCTCAGGACATGTAATATGAGAAAGAATGACAAAACTGGAAGAAGACATATATTGCATCATAATAGTCCATAAACAAACATGCTCTTACAAACCATCTGAACAACAAACATTCTGCTTGAAATAGTTCACAACAAAACAACAAGACATGCAAGTCCTTCTCTCAGTCAAAAGTTGGCCCTGAGGGCTTCTCCATATTAAGAGTTTCAACAATAGTACATAAAAACTCTTAGGACAACTCTCCAATTTTAGTTGACACTGTATTCCCGAAGTAGTTTAGAGGTGTACAATGTTTGAAGAGCCAAAAGCACCTTTCTTTTGGTTCTATTCTAGTATTTATTGAGGTTCAATAATGCCTTTGGCCTTTTGTCTCTCTCCGTGACTTTTAGTCTTCCAACTTTTGTCCTGATCCTCTTTGTGATGATGAGTAACAGGGACAATGGTTACATTTCGAATTTGTCTCCCAGTGCTATTGGGTCGTCATGGATTTCGAACATATTTTCCTTGCGCATCATGAAGACTGGCCTTAGGTATGGGGGCATCTTTGTCGTAGGGTTTACAATCCATATTCAGTAGTTCGAGCTTGGTTCCCCTCACTACTTTCCATTTCTATTGTTGGGGTCCTATAATTATAGGCGACTCGATTCTTCGACTGTTGATTTGGCGTTTCTCTCGTGATGACGAAGTCTTGGCTCAGGTGATTTCGTTTCCTCCCTCCATTCTTTTCGCTCGATCCCCCATCACCCTGCTGCATCCTTCATATACACTGCGCCCTCTCCCCCTTGTCTTTTGTCAGCCTCCATTATCCCGCCACCTTCACCTGTCCATAAGCAAACAGACTTAGGATAAACAAGAATAGCAATAAAGTTAGTATAGGTTAAAATTGATTAATAAACAACTAGTTTAATAATTGATTAATTATTAATTAATCATTAATTAATCAATTATTAATTAAGTTAAAAAATCTAGGTTAGTAATTAGTTAGTAACTAGGTTAGTTTTAATTAAATAAAACAAATCATAAACATTAACAATTAAAATATAAAAAAACAACTTAAAAAACAAAAACAAAAAAGAAAATACTTAACAAAAAGAAAATAACGAAAAGTAATATGAAAAATATAATAAACATAATAATACAAAATATATTAAAAAAAAATATAAACAAAATATATAAAAAAAAAAACACATATAACAAAACAAATACATAATACATAAAATATAACATAACAAAGCATGTAATAAACCTAAGTCTACCCCACTCACGTCCCATCCCCCTCA
>JZKD02S2366781.1:326569-347462 GCA_000966675.3 Picea glauca | reverse complement strand
AAGATGCCATTAAGGATATGGAGACTGTTTTAAACCCAGAATCGCAGCCCTTGACCTACATTGATTTTCAAATTCTTGATGAAAGCTTAGAGCCTGAGACAAATTATGAGTTAATACAAAAGAACTCTGTGCCATTGTGCTTTAAATCATTTCAAGTTTTGAAGGAGGATCTTGGACAAGTGTTGAAGGATAATTACATAAAAGGTCAGGAAATTTCAGTTGAGTCAAGGCAACATTCTTGTCAGTCTTTCCAGGATCCAATAGTTGACCGGTTGGATGGCCTGTGTGGTCATAATCATTCATCATTCACCAGTCATGAGATAAAAAGTTGTTATGATGGGGATATGATTAGACAGTCAGTTACAGGGGTGTGGTCAACGGAAGAATCATTTCAAAACCCATCAGGGAAGTTGCAGCCATGTCAGGAAATGCATAAGGATGAAAATAACGTAGATACAGTGCCTAAGCTGTCATCCAAGAATCAAGGAACATGTCATTTCTACCTTGATCCTGTAGCTACCTATATGGAGAATTTTCTCAATATGGAGCCTCAATCTTTCTCTGACATTACTTTTGTTTTTCAAGATTGTCAAGGTCTCTATGATAAAGATCAATCATGTTTTGGGCAGTGGCTAAGAATGAATTTCTCTGAGCCTATGGTTGGGTGGAGAGGCGAACACCTACAATTAGTCAGTAGGTGATTGAATGTAATAGATGAGTAGTTTTATGCCCTGTATACTAGAATTGAAATGCATGATTTTGTTATCTGTAAATGTGATAACTTGTGCGTTATGTGAAATTGATGATAATGGTGTTTACTATCCTTATATAAAGTATTGCATTTGAATGATTCTAAGGTAACAAGATTGGCCTATGGTCTAGTCAGGAAAACCCTTGAGGTGTTTTCCCCAGGGAATCACCTCATAGTTACAGAGTTGGAGAAGACTTTATGGGACTGCCACAGTCTCGTTGATTCCACAAGATTACCTTGTCCCTGAATTAGAAATTATGTCCAGTGACTAGAAGGTGCACTCTTCAACCTAGCCGCCTAGGAGACCACAGGTTCGTGCCCCGACCTTAATCAAATATGGCTAAAGGTTGAGTGTAGCCCCTAGAATTCAATAAGGTTCCATATGACCCAGGTTTGGAAACCCCTCGCTAAGCCCAAAAGGAGTGAAGATACTTTGGCTTCGAAACTTCGAGAATTCGAAACTCCGGAACATATGACTTCACAACCCTCGAAAACATCCGAAGGTCGGAGTTGCGAATCAATGAGGGTCGTGGATTTGGGAATCTATTGGGAATCACTCTCAACGGTTAAATAAAACTTAGTGAATAGGTAGCACTAAGTACTTAGGCGAAGTCCCACTTAGGGAGAATAGAGGTGGTCTAATGCCAAAACTCCCGAATGCTAGAGTCATGAAGTTAATCTGGTCCGTTGAGAGTAGAGGGATGCATGTCCATAGATCAATGTTTATCCGGAAGTCTGGGTATATGGCGGTATCGAAGTACAAACACAAGAGTGTGCAAGTTTCGTGAAGCTTTGAAGGCCGGAGTAAATCCTTCTCGTTGGTGTCAGGTGCACATGGTGACATATCGACTGTGGTTCGAAGTTCGACACTCCGAGAGATTTGAGTAGTGTTGCAGTTTTTGTCGAGAGCTCCTGAAGGCTGGAGTAGATATTGACCGTCCATTGTAGAGTGCATGTGGACCGTTGATCAAAGTTCTCCGCATGTTCGGAGTTCGGAACTCTGGAAGGAAGTGTGGTTCAAGGCGATGAAACCTTCAAACACCGAAGTTACAAAGTAATGGAGGCCATCGATCTAAGGGTTACGTGGAAACACCTTGACCATGAGATTGAAAGGCATGGAATGCTATCAGTCTGGAGTGATGTGGCACAATGTTGTCATCTAGGGTGACGTGGACCCACAATTAACATGCCACGTGTCACCTAGATTCGTGTGTTCCGTAGACCCTATAGGCCCATTAATATGTGACACATGTCACTCACTGAAGGGGCCACATGTCATGATGCAGGAGCATTGCCTTCAAAGTCAAAATGCAAGCGTGGAGGCAAAGGAACGACATCTCAGCATGACAGAGTTTCAAATCAAAAATTAACTCATAATTAAATCAGGTTGTTGAGATATTTTGTAAACAACATTTTAAAAATGTAACTTGTTTGTAAAGTCGTGAAGAACTGTAAGGGATTGCAGATATGAAGTGTTGACTCTTATCTGGCAATAATTGTTAGTTATTGTAATAGGACAGAGTAGGTAACCACTAAGAGTTTTATAGGATAGGTTGCAGATAGGACGAGGGAGCTCGTGGAGCCAGTCCTTAGATAGTTTTCATTGTTGCATTGTAAAAGTATTAGGAGATGATGAGATAGAGATCAGAGAGATCAGTAGAACAAAGTAGAGTAGAAGAAATACTATGTAATTTGTTTTCATGAAGGAATAGAATAGACAGAATTGTCCCAAATCCTTGGACTGTGTTCATTTAAAGTGTGATTGAATGAGTGTGATATTCTGTGTGTATGGTTATTTTCATTTTCGTTCATGTATGATTGTTCAAGAGGTTGACTGTATGAGTTAATGACGAAACTAGATGAGTTTCAATTTTTTCTCTTATGACACTTGTATGCAAGGTGTGCATCTCGAATGCAAAGAGTGCGTCGATTGAGTCTCAGAGTGACTCAGAGAAGTTCATAGAGAACAAAGGGAACTTAGACCAGGTTCAAGGTGTGCACAACGTCAAAGAACGACCAAGCGTCAAAGAACCCGAAACATAGAATCGCCAGGTGGGCGAGAAGAATTTCTTTTCAAGAAATCCTTCGAATTGAGTTATCGAAATCTCAATAACTCAAGGCATGTGTGGGAAATCAAAATCCATTTAAGGACAAAGCTCAGAAGGGATAGCACTTTTCAAAAGTGTTAACAATATCCAAGAATCAAACTTGTAGGAGGAGAAAAGGTACGAAACCTTTGAACACTTAGAAAATATTCTAAGTCACAGAGAGATCAAAAGCTCAGGAGAGAGGAGCGATAATGGCCGTTAGATCACAACGTAATGGATCAATAGTCGTCTGATCAGGGTAAGGTGCACGAGCCTTAGTGCTTCACACACAAAAGAGAGAGAAACCTCACCAGGGTTGAGAACTGAGATTTCTGAAGCCCGAAGAGTCGGAAACCCGAAGTAGAATCTTAGTCGTCTGATCGCAGGAAAAAATCTTAGCCATCAGATTATTCGGGGTAAAACTTCAAGCGTCAGATCGCCAAAGTGGATCTGAGCTGTCATATATCATGAGTCCGAGAGGATGCAAGTTTGAAACTCTATATTTCTGAAGCGCGGAGAGACGAAGGGTCGAAGCGAATATGGACCGTTGGATCCAAGAGGACACATGTCGACAGGTCGAAAGATCTAGAGGAAGGCGAAGGTTGAAGTGTTGAAACACCCAAATCCCGAAGATCCGAAGAGCCAAGAGCCGTCGATCTATAGGTGGACACTTGTCAATAGATTGCGAGATCCGAGTAAAGTTGTTGTGGAGTTTCAGTTGAGAACTGAGACTGCCAAACCCCGAAGACCCGAAGTGATTCAGAACCGTCAGATTTAGGAGAGATGTGACATAGATCCATGCCTTAGGGTAAAGTCTTGAAGAAACCCTCGATCGTTAGATCAAGAGGACACACGGTAGAAATACACATACTTCGTGAGGAGAGAAAAGTTGAGAGTTGAAAAGTTCGAAGTCTGGATACACGAAGGGATCACAACCGTTGATCCGAAGAGGACATGCATCAGTGGATTAGAGTCTTCGGATAAAATCCAATGAAGGAAAGGGTTGAAGTTTGATAACTTCGAAGTTCGAAGTTTCGAAGTGATCAACATTGTTGATTTTACAGGACAGGTGTCCACAGATCGTCAGTTCTGGAGGATTGGAGTACAGAAGAAAGCTGGGTTTGAGATTTCAAAACCCCGAAGTCCAGAATTGCGAAGAGATCATATCCATTGATCTCAAAGGGATAGATCTGGCCCGTGGATTTGGAAGACGCGGATATGAACCGTCAGTTCAGGAAATATTGTCAAGATTGCGAGATCGATGATCTCGTAGCATTGCGAAGACAGGAGTTGGGCAGAGTTTAAAATATAGAGGGCGGGCCACAATCCAAACCGTGGTTTCGTCAAGAGGACATGTGGAGGTTGGAGGAGCATTGCGGGCACAAAAGTAGTTTTAATTCAAAACCACTTGTGACAGCACCTGCAATCACGTGGTCATCGACTAAGGTCATATCATGAGAGGGCTTATCCGAAAAGGAGCTAATTCCCAACACTCTGAGATTTCACAGGAAAGCGAAAGGGAAGGTCGCAGGTGCCATTAAACTTGCACCAACAAGCTGAAAGGACCTGTGTGTAGTCACAAAAGGATACCATTGAGGTTTCAAAGAGTCATTTGAATTGAGAATCGAAGATCCTTTGACTGGGAGGTCATGTAGCCCTACGGGGGAGTAGGGGGGATGCATCATGTCACCTCTTCCCTGCTGCGTATCACACATAGCACTCACTTCTTAGTCCATTTGGTGCGAGGAGTATGAGGGACCCACCTGTATTTTCCCTCGTATCTAGTACAACACTACGTGTGAGAGTGGACCCTTCGAGAGTCCTGGACTTCGGGACTCTAGAGGTTTGGAGTGTGGTGTTGAGGATAAGTTCAAAGGTCCGAAGGCCGGAGCCACATGGAGAGATTCCAGGCTCCTTTGGGAATTTGGGAGTTTGGAACTCCGGGAGAATTGAGATGTTAGAAAGTATGCTCCAAAAGGGCCAAAGGCCAAAGCTACATGGAAGAATTTTGGAATTCTTGGAATTCAAGACTCTAGAGGACATGCGTTCATAAGAGAAAAGGGACGTTCAATGTCGAAGAACTGAACGCCGAACTCCCCTGCAACTTATGTGTCAAATGAAGATCAAATCCCACTGTTGGATTGGACGGTGGATGGAATTCCACCATGGATGTTGGAGCTTGATGATGGTACAAATGAGATGGATCCACGTGGACGCCACGTTTTCCTCAACCAATGAACACCCGAAGAACTTTAGGAAACCATAACTTGCAACCCAGATCTAGGATTTGATCCTGGTAGAAGTCATTAGAATGCTATGGGTGAGTAGAAGAGGATGAAGACCTCGTACCGAGGATTAGAGATGTTTAAAGAAAGCAACATTTTAATGCCCCATTCCTTAAAAAGGTACTTAAGGGGTTGGGTGTGTTACAAATTGGTATCAGAGCATGGCAACAACACTTGGTTTACTTGGGCTCATGCATGAGTTGTATAAAAATAATATTAGAGAACTTTTAGGGGTGACACCATGTATTTCCCATTCCTAAGAGGCTTAGTTAAATCTCTACTGAAGAAAGGAATGAAGCCTTCTACTATTGATAGATGTTTTGGAAATTTTCACTGTATGTTGCTAACGTTTCCAAATAAAGAATATGTCTTCACTTTTCAATTGTGCGTGTTTTTGTACAATCATAAGATTAGGTTACCAAGGCTAAGATGAGCTTGTTGAGAATATTACTGCCGAACATAAATTATCTACATGAGTTCCTTGAGTAGAAGTATGCAGATTAAAATTTAGTTGGGATTTTACTCAACGACATTGAATCATGCTAGTATGTGGCAGAGGAATCCTACCATTTCTTTTCAGAAATCATGGCCAATTCTACAGAAGTGGGATTATGCTAATGGGCACCAATAGTAAGACTTGGATGTGAATGGATTGAAAGGATCTGTAGCAGTAATAATTACTTCTTTAATGAAGGATTAAACCTTGTGTATGTGTATGATCCCTCACGATCAGAGGATTGATGGAAGTGGTAAGGTCAATTTACTTGAGATATAATGAATGAAAAGTGTTGCTGGAATGAACCAGTAAGTAAGTAAAAAGGAACCCTATAGAATTGAGAACAACCTTCATGAAGGTAGAAGTGAAGTGACAAGAGAAATTTCAAAGGCTCATGGTTGTGCTAGGGGAGTGTGTATCCCTATTAAATTAAGGATATGTCTATGCAAGAGGAATGAGTCTGGTGACCATTCTCTAAAAAGGGAGAGCATGCGCAACTCTCGATTTTCGAAGGGAACTCAAAAACGAATGTTGTTTTTGGATACTGAAATTGTTGGGCAATGTTTTTCTAATCAAGCTGATAAACAAATTTGTAGAAATATGGAGTGATTGAGTGAGAAATCACAACAGCCTCCCTTGCTTGGTGAATAGGAAACTAATCTTCTAGAATTCCCATGGGAGGAGGATAGTGACCTCCATCCCTAGATGTTGCTAAACAGAAGAAAGAATTCTAGCTGTAATGGTTAAGGTTGATCTACATCTGCAACCTATCTTCTATTTTAATGAGAGTAGACAAAAACAACTAGAACCTCTATGAAAATTTAAAAAGGAAAGAGATGGACCCTTTTCCCAAGAATGATTATGATCTAAAGATACTCTAGAGTTTTGTATTAAAATACTTAGTAAGTAACATACTTCGAAATTGTATTTGGGATTTAAGGAAATAATCCAAATTTTATTAGACATTAAAATTTATTATAAATGAGGTAAAATGGTTAATTAAATGTCAATCCTGAATGTGGTAAAGGAGGTGTTGGGGAACTTCTACATGCCCAATGGGTCAGATTGACATCCAATGGTGGATGGTAGTGATATAGATATGGTTTGGTATACTTAAATCATAGTAAGGGGAATCTAGAAAAGGATTTCCTTGATCGAAAGGTCTGTTGATCAAGACCAATTAGAAGCTATATTGGTTGTTTTGTCACCTTGGGCATGGTTATAATTTCCAAGACTGTATTTATGTGTTGGGAAATGTTTTTACGGACGTTGAGGAAATAATTTTTTCTTACTAGTTGTTATCGTATAGAAAGGGAAACATAGTTATGACTATGTCTGTTAAAATTCCAGGTGGATATCATGTGAATGACTACAAGTTCTCAACCAAGAGGGAAGCTCAATGTTGAGTATCTCTATGGAACTTGTCATGATAATGGAAGTAAGATCCTTGGGAGAAGGATATGGAAGTTTTCTATGTCCTTGAAGGACATGGAAAGGGTGCAAGCAATGAGCCCGCATGATGAATGTCTAGCTATGTTTGTATATGCTTGAGTGCATGAATTTGATGCATTGTGAGGTTACTTGATATGAAGACTGATATTAAGGCCAAATAGATATGAATGAATGATATTAAATGTGTAAGTGATGTACATATATGATGAAATATTAAATGATCAAGGATGCTCAATTGTCATGATAAAAGGAAACATGATTATGCCTTTGAGGACAACATGAGAACAATTGTGAACAATCACGAGTTAAATGATTTTAATGAAAATATATATGTGAGCTGAAAAATATACCTATGGTAGATACACATAGGCTTACGATTATGCATGTGGTTAAGTGAATCATAGATGTAAGTTAACAAAACAAGGAATATGTGTGGATAAATGATCTGGATGCATAACATAGATGCGTGTTTATATTCCGTATGGAATATTTGGTAAAAAACTAAAGTGGTAAAGCTAAAGCTAACTCAAGGTTGAAGCTATCACAGACAATGAAGGATATGCAATAAGGAAGTTTCATGTTGAAGGAGTTCCCTGTGAAGGAACCGTGTGAAGACTCTGTCAGGAGAAAAAAGTCACAACCTTAATGACCACTGAGAATTGAGTAGTGGGATACCAACCTATTTATATAAGAATCCTGGATTACTTTCTAAAACAAAATACATGAGTGGAAAACTAACAAACGAATGTTGACCATTCTGATAATTGAATGGTAATAGATAAAATAAGATAATTTGTCCAAATATCTAAGTAAAAGAAAAAAAGGGTTGGTTGGAATCGATGGAGAGAGGGTTTGGAGAAACTGCAAGCTAGGGTTTGGTAGCTGCAGCCATAGCAGAGGACACCATGATCACCAAAGGGGGGGGTAAGGGTACCCCCTCATACAAATAGGTAGTGGTGGACAGAGGGAAAGGGACAAGAGGCATAGTTTTCAAGGCACCAATGACAGGCACCTCGGGATCAAACCCAAAAAAAGGTCAGGAAAGGAACCAGGGAAAAAGAGAGTGCATGGGAGAAGACACAAGAGAAACTTAGAGTGAGGCGTAAGACATAGTGAAGCCCAATGGGACAGAAGGGAACAACCCGTACAAACCAAAAACAACAATGATACCAAAGGTGATACAAGAGGATCCGCAAACGCAACTCTACAGGGACTAGATGAAGATGCATGTGCTAATCTGTAAGTTCATGGGTTTATGGTCCACATAAATAACGCTGTGCAGCTGGATTAAATATCACTAGAAGTCAAACGGAGAAGTGGAGCTCCACCTGGGATCGAAAGGCTTCTTCATAGTAGTATTCATGAACACGGAGGACATGGATAGATTCTTTGAGGGAGGTCCAGACTTCCACGCCTCAGTAGGACTATATATGCAACAATGGAAGGAAAATTTCTCCCCAGAAAAAGAGACTTTCAAAAAGGTGTTTGGTTTGGATGAGATTTTATTTCTTACCTTTAGACTATTGGTTTCCCTCTACTTTCGAAGCAATAGAAAACAAASCGGGAAAATATGTGAAGACCTCAGAAGCCACCCTAAAAGGGAGATATACATCTTACGCAAGAATCTGCATAAAGATGGATGTGTTCAGAGCACTCCCAKAAGCCATAAGTATGGAATTCAGGGATGAGGAATGGATCCAAAACATAGATTATGAATAGATCCCCTTCAAATGAAGAATATGCAATGAACATGGACACCTGAGCAGAGAATTCCCTCTTAATAAAAAACAGGAAGAGAAAAACCCCAAACCACAGCAGGATGAGGATGGGTTTATAAAACCAAACCCCAGAAGCAGAGCAAACAAAAAGCAGAGTAAAACCCCAGTAGGAAATAACCCGGAGACACAGAATACAATGAAAGGAAGGGACAAAACCAATAAATGGGCAGAAGAAGAAATGGATTTGGAAAAAGCTCAAGAATTCAAAGAATAAGCAACAAACGATCCCACCGATCGACCAAGTAACAAGAAGGAACATGGGAGTTGCACAACCCCGATGGATGGAGAAACCAGAGATGAAAACACCCCCATGCAAGAAGCAGAAGGATATGCAGAAATGACCCCGAGCGAAGTAGGCACATAATATCCCAATCTCAGAGACCTTGTGGAAAAGGAATGGATAGATCTCTCGAACATACTGGAGCAATGGAAAAGATAGGGAGTAGAAAACATACCAACAGAGCAACTTGACCGCATTCAGTACCTGTTTCTCCTAAGGGAGGAAGCCAAAGCTAGAGGACTAAAGTGCACACACAGGGAGATAGGACACCTAGGAGTCAAAGACAGTGAGGGACAACCACAACTCTCACCCAAGAAGAGGAGGAGGAAAAAAGGCAGGAAATCAAATAACGTAGCCCTACATGAGCTTGGAGCGCTACTGATAAACTCATTTAAGATCAAGAAACTCTTCCCCAACTCCGCCCCACATGTTTAAATGAAGGTTATAACTTGGAATATAAGAGGCCTAAACAACCCAAGAAAACAAAGAATCCTTAGAAATAGACTAAAGTAGGAACAACCGGATCTCTGTTTCATTCAAAAGACAAAATGCACTACAGACAGAATGGAGGCAATCAGTAAACAACAATGGGGCAAGTACAAGATGATGGCTATCGGAGGCCACCAAATGGCAGGAGGTATTCTCACCTTATGGAACCCACAAGTACTGAGCCTAATAGTAGCCGAAGCAACCAGGCACACCCTTACAGTACACATGCAAATCATTGGAAACACAGAGGTGATTCTATGCACTGATGTGTATGGGACCCAGGTGTCAGAGGAAAAGAGAGGAATGATACGATACCTAGAAGACCTTAAAACCTGATCCAACAACCTCCAATAGATCCTGGTAGGGGACTTCAACATCATTATGACACTTGTGGAGAAAAAAGGAGGTACAAGAAGATTGGACAGGGATGCGGAAGAATTCTCAAAGTTCATAGACACAATGGAGATGGTAGACCTCAAAAATAATAATGGCCAGTTCACATGGAACAATAAATGGATGAACCAGTATCACGTAGCAACGAGACTCAAAATATTCCTAGTATCAGAGTCAATCATTATGTAGGGGATAAACTTAGATTGCAACATCCTTCCCTGGGGGGAATCTGATCACTAGCTAGTTCAACTGGAAGCAGGCTTCCAAACCACACCAAAGAACAAACCCTTCAGATTTGAGAAATTCTGGATTGAACACCCGAATTTCAAGGAAAGAATCAAACAATGGTGGCGGGAGGAACAACTAGAGTAAGGGACAAGGATGTTCAAACTCTATAAGAAACTAAAGTACATCAAATATAAGCTCAAGGAGTGGAACAAGGACACTTTTGGGAATACAAACCAAGAGAAAAACAACATAGAAGAAAAAATGAAAAAAACTGTAGGAAATCTGCATTTCAGAGGGCTATACGGAGGATTAGAAAAAGGAAGAGCTCCAGATGACCCAGGAATGGGAAGCTTGATGCCAGCAGGAAGAAACACTTTGGCGATAAAAGTCCCGTATCAGATGGATAAGGGAAGGAGAGCGGAACACCAAGATTTTTCATAGAACAACCATGGCCAGAAGAGCTCATAACAAAATCCCGAAGATTAAGGACCAGGATGGAATAGAGAGAGAGTCACATAAGGAGATCAGAATTACTCTGGTAAAACACTTCCACGAGATAGCCCAAGAAGCTAACCAAGAGAGAACGAAGGCCATACAAAGGATAATCTAGCATATCCCCTGCCTGGTCACCGAGGAACAAAATAACAACCTAAACAAACCCATTGCTGAGGAGGAAATTGACCAAGTACTCCAGGAAATGCCCAATGGGAAAGCCCCAGGTCCAGATGGCTTCACAGTGGAGTTCTTCAAATCCTATTGGGAAATTTTCAAACACGACGTTTATAGGGTAGTGGAAGACTCCAGAAGGTCATCCTCCATTATAAAAGCGCTAAATGCTACAATGATTACACTAATCCCCAAAGAAAATGAATCCAAAACCCCTGATCATTACAGACCTATAGCGCTGTGCAATGTGGTTTATAAGATAATCTCCAAAGTTATAGCAAATAGATTGAAACCCCTCCTACCCACACTGGTCCCACAAGAACATCCAGGCTTTGTGGAAGGAAGACAAATAATGGACAATATCATCCATTCCCATGAGCTTATCCACACCCTAAAGCTTCAAAAGAGAGGGGGAATGATAATACAACTGGACCTAGCAAAAGCTTATGAAAAAAATAGCTGGCACTATATGGTCAAGACTTTGGAAGCTTTTGGTTTCACCCAGCACTAGATCAGCTGGATAGTCATCCTAGTATCCACAACAAGCTACTCACTACTAATAAATGGATCCCTAGCCAAACCTTTCTGGGCCATGAGAGGCATCATACAAGGAGACCCGCTGTCCCCCTTCCTTTTCATTCTGATGATGGAAGGTCTCAGTCGAAGCATAAAAAGCGCAACTGCAATAGGTATCAAACCTTTCAAAAATTTCCCTATTTCCACACACCAACAGTTTGTGGATGACACCTTAATTCATGGCATACCCATAGTCAAGGAAGAAAAAGCCTACAAATGAATCCTAGAAGATTTTGGGGAAGCCTCGGGTGCATAGATCAACCATTCCAAATCTATGATCTTCTTCTTCATCACCAACCCTGCAATCCAAAGAAATTTGGCCAAAATTTTGGGCTTTGAACGCAAAGAACTACCAACTAAGTACTTGGGCATTCCCCTGACAAAAAAAGTTGACAAAATGTCAACTTGGGAAGGAATAATCAACAAGTTACAGGATCGGGTGAAAAATTGGGGGTACATATCCCTCAACCTAGCCGATAGAGTTATTCCGACCAAGTCTGTTTTGCAAGCAATTCCAATCTTTATGATGTCCATTTTCGCAACCCCCAAGGGGATACTACAAAAAATAAGAACCATACAAAGGGACTTCCTGTGGTGAGGAGCGGAAACAAAGAAAAGATGGGCCTTGGTGGCTTGGGAGAAGGTCTGTAAACCAAAAAGAAAAGGAGGCCTGGGGTTGCAAGACCCGCAAGTGACCAATGACGCCTACGGGGTGAAACTATGGTGGTGATGGGTCAAAGAAACTACTACACCATGGGTAAACATGTGGAAGGAAAATTATTCCCCAAACATAAGAGACCAAAAAATAATCTGCTTCAGAGGCACCAGGGAAGGTTCAACCATCTGGAACCTAGCCTAGTGCAACAAAGCCTGGATTCAGACACACAACTTTTGGGAAGTAAGGAATGGCAGAACAACCAGATTCTGGGAGGACACCTGGCAACAGGAACCTAGAATGGAGAACCTGGACAGGGAGGAAATCCAACATGAGATTATTGTGCAAGGTATAACCAGAGTCTACCATTACTGGAAACAAGAAACAAATCACAACAAATGGAGAATCTGGGACACTCTCACTCCACAAAATAGAGACCAAACCACAACAATAGTAAAAGAAGTGGAGGAGGAATTGGGGAGACGAAAAATAGTAGTCAAGGAAGGAAGTGACCAGCTGAGATGGGGAAAAAAAGACAGTGGGAAATTCAATCTAAAAGAAGTCCGACACTGTATCGCAGACCAGGACCAAGAAGACCCGACGCAACAATGGGATAATCTTTGGAACAACCCCCATTGGCCAAAAATAGAATTTTTCCAATGGTTAATACTCCAAAACAAAATTCTAACTTGGGAAAACCTAAGGAAAAGGGGATTCATAGGTCCTTCCAGATGTCACCTCTGTCAAGCCAAGGAAGAAACAACGAAACATCTCCTTGACGAATGCACCTACACAACACAAATCTGGGACTGGGTGGAAGGTATCTTCCGACAGTCAAATAGGATCTGAGGTAACATCTCTGCAACTATCAACATATGGAAAGAGAACTACAAAGAAAATGAAGAGGTGAATCTATGTTGGACCCTTGTCCCAGGAATGATCATATGGGCAATATGGAAGGAAAGGATCCGGTGCATCTTCAGGAAACAAATCTGGCTGGAAGGGAAGATCAAGGAAACAATAATCTCCATGACAAGAGAAATGGTACAGAGCCGCAACTACCAGGAAGGAAGAGCACAACTCACAGACCAGGACTCCCAAATCCTAGAAGCCTTCCACCTGAAAGACAGATGCAACCCCAATCAGGTAAGACGACCACAACAACTCCAAGTAGGTGAGCGCAACTGGAAACCACCACCAGTAGGCTCCCTCAAGATAAATTTCGATGGGGCGATGAAAGGTAACCTAGGATAGATAGGAATGGGAGGAGTAATCAGGGACAGTAAAGGAAATATCATCCGGATGTACGCTGGGAGTCTGGGAGACTCAACCAACAACACATCGAAATTCGGAGCCCTGGAGACCGACCTCAAGATTCTAAGCCGAGAAGGGATGAAAAACACCATAGTGGAAGGAGATTCCACGTTGGTTATCAATGTAGTAAGGAAACTCCAAAACAGGACCCAAGTGGGCAAAATTTAGAGGCACTGGCTCTTGGCACATTCCCTGCAAAAAATTCAGGAGCACTTGCAAACGGGGATCACAGTGGAGTTGTGATGGGTACAAAGGTCAACAAATGGACTGGCAGCTAGAATCGCTAACCATGGGGTTGACAAGGAAGGAACATAACTCAACAATATCTAGAGTAGCATCCCAAATGGTCAGTTCTGAACAGACTGTATCCAACTAGCGGTAAAATATTGTGACGACAACTGAAGTACAAATGACCACATTGAGGATTGATGTGCAGGAATAACTGAAGGGCACGTATGATCCAGGCAGAATCGTACAGCCCACCACTCAAATACAATTTTTATGCAGATCCAGGTCACACAACAAGAGGAGGCATGACACCACGCTCCAGTCAATAGGAATAAGTACAGGGGTTGTCTGTGGGAAAACATAAAATATAATTAGCAGGCGGAAAAGGATGAAGGACAAAAGGGTTTTCCATGGTCAAGTATGGGCACACCTCACCCAAGTACCGATACAGGGAGTGGTAATGATTTTCGTAAAACATGCATGGAAAAGGATTGGCGTAGGGATTACAACAGGGCTACCAAGAGCGCACACTCCGAAACAATGAAAAAGGACTAGAAGGTACACCTTTATGAGCGGCCCATGATTCCCAGAATGAGCCCGCAACCACAGACCAGAGAGAAGAAATTACATAGGCCATCTTACATACGAGGAAGGGGCAAATAGGAACAAGAGAAGAACCAAAAGTAAAAACCACCACAAACAAGACGAGATGGTATGAATAAATAAAACCCATAGTAAGAGAGGCCTTGAGGGGAAAGAACCTTCAACAAGTGCCTGAAGGATTACAAGGATGGAGTAAGTGGTCAGATAATCCAAGGGTACCTTTCTCACGCAGGTCTATCCAAAGGGAAAAGTGATCATCAATAGGTGGGAGAGAGAAATCAACACCACACGCAAGGGCAAAGCTTGGATGGAACTAATTCAGGAAGCAGATGGGATAAGGGACCCATGGGCCACACAACCCAGAACAACCCTCTACCACAAAACGGTGGAGGAGGCCTGGCGAACAAAAATGTTTAGAGGCAAGATGATCGCTGACCGGAAAGAGACCATCAGGGAGGCTATCAGGGAACACAAGAAGGTGCTCATAGAAATTATGAGTCACCTCAACAACCTGGAGGCCAGTGAAAAAAGACTAGCTGAGGACCAGAGGATCCAGGAGGAAAAAATGGAACGAATGGAAGGCCAATTCCACCTTTACCTATGCTATGTCCACCACATGGACATCACTCCAGCAGACCGGAGCGGAACACCAGCTTGTATCAGAAATACACGCACGGTGGAGTAGAGGAAGGAGAATGAGGCAAGAAAGGATGGAGATGAAAGGCACCCCATCATTCTGGACTAGCGCAGGATCAACCCCTGGTCAAGTTGTATTTAGTGTAGGAGCTACCCCTTTTTTTATGGTTATGTATTTTTGTATAGGTTATGGTTTAGTTTATCAAATTGGTTTTTGGAGGATTGGGTCGGTTTCCCATGGTGGCGGCCTAGCCCTCCCCCTGCTATCTTAGACAACGCAACTTCGGGAACCCTGATCTAGTTTCCTTTTTGGAAGATCAAGGGATTCCCCTTTTATTTTTTGTATCATAACTTCTTTCAGTAATACAAGAATTCACACTCACTTACAAAACAAACAAAACCTAATGGTAATATGCAAAATGCACAGGTACATAATTCATTACGAACCACAAGGTATACTATTGGAGCATGTTGACGTATCCAATAGGTTAGGGTGATCCTAACCAAGACTGCTCAAGGAAAAGAGCATGGAGCTCACAATAAGAAGTAGGTTTCACAAGCAAAGAAGGAGAAAAGGAGGAACACTTTTCTCACCCTAAGAAATCTAAATTGTTTAACAGAGTTGTAAGTCTTTGGAAGAGCAGCTGTGGGAACAAGTACATCTTGAAAAAGGGAGAATGAATAAATAATCATATTTAAATGAATGGGCTTGGTTAAGATGTGATAAGTAAATGCGTGGAGGCCTTGGAAAATAACTCAGTTGGACTGAAAGTCCAGGGCTGTGTAGAAGGAGTGGGATAAGGGAAGAGTTCCTTGACCCCTTCCTTGGTTGATATTGTATTTCTCTGGTACAAGAGATTGATTTAATAATAAAAATAAATGTTTTGACATCATAGTGATGATGATTATATGACTATAGAAACAATTGATAATTGTTTTTGTTTCACTCATGGAAACATTAAAGATAATGCAATGAAGTGCATAAAGATATGCTAGGACATAGCTAAAAAATGTTTTATTGATTTTAAGGCTATGATACAAGCATTTTTATCTACATGACAACTAATATATTTGTGGTGTATGTCATGTGTAGAAAGAAATTGGAGTTGTTGATAAAGACAATTTTCAATGATGGACAACCTTAAGAAAATGATGACTATGAGAAGGTTGTTGTTAAAAGATTGTTGAAAGGACTTTAAAAGTCCCCATAAAGCACCATTGATGAGGTAATATCACAGAGGGTGATAGCATCCAGAGAAAGTATAAAATTTTCCATACCTATGTGGTATAAGGCATGAAGGAATTTGGTAAGAATCCCTTTTGAAAAGATTTCATTATCTTAAAGATATGCAAATAATTGTGAGTGGCTGTTGTATGCTATTACTACCCAAGCGGGGTAAGATTCAGGAAAGAAGAATCTAAACAATAGAGAGAGGAAGTCTATGCCAGTCAAGGATGAGTTATAATCCTTGCAAGAAAATGCATGAGTAAATAATACCATGGGTACAATGACCAATCCAAGGAGATTGGGAATAAAGGTGCTCATAGTTAGCACATTGCATGGAATTGCTTCAAGGAAATGCATGTTTTCATAAAGGGAAGACAATGGATTTTCCATTGAGGAAGGAGGACCTTCCAATATTTTACTTAAATTGTAAAATTGTTAAAGAAAAACAAATTTGGGTGGCCATGAGTGTTGGCACCCTGGTTATTAATTAAGGAAGAATGCTTGGGTGCATTCAAGAGAAAATTATAGTTCATATGTGTTGATTTGGGATCATGATCATCCTGTAGTAGGAAGTACAGTCCTGTTGCAATAATGAACGAGAATGAATCAGCCCTATGGTGAAGAGGTTAGTTAAGCTCCAACACACCATGGAAATGTGCTTGTCATAAAGTGTGGCAAACTTGAAATCAATGCAAGGGTGCATTGAGTGTGAATGTGGCCATGAATATTGGCACATTGATTAAAGACATTTGATATTTGAATTGCATTTTCAAAATTTAGTATGTTGAAAGGATGCATATGTAAATAATGATATCTCATTTTTATTTGTATCCTTGAATAGATGAAAATAACTTGGACTATTACTATGCATAGTTTTGAAAATATAAAGTGCATGAAAACTAACAATTTGTTTGGCTGAGGGATATTGAAATTGCAGGAAGAAAAGGGTCTTGGATATGGCAGTGTTGTAATCCCATAAGGAAGACCAATTGCATGCTAAGCCGGACTGCTATGGGAAGAAAAATCCCATACTCATGAATCTAGTTCCTGTGTGGAACAGATCTGAAAAAACAAAAACAAAATGTGGAATTTGGAAATATGTGGGTGACAGATTTGTAAGAAAATTATGAATTTGAAATTGATGATAATAACTCATAATTTCTGTATACCTGTGATACAGGTGAGACGAAAAATATTTGTCTCGGAAGGATAGGTGAAGGTTGTCAAGCTGGAAACCATAAAAGAGGCTATTGATTGGGACATGAGAACCCTGTGGTAATCCATGATCACCTTAGAACATGTTATGTTGTGGTAACACAAGCCAGAGGGATGCCTCGGTAGAGAAAGTTTGAGGGATGCCTCGACTATAAGGCACAATGAAGTCTTTAAAAACTCTTCTTTTGTGAGAAATCCTTGGCAAGGCAAGATGGATCACCCGAGGAACTGTATAGAAGAGAAGGGGATGCATGAGCCTGGGCCTGGAGGGTGAGTGACCACAAGGAAGAAGGGACTTTGACAGTTCTCATACACTATTGATTGGATCATGCACACAATGGGTATGTCTAGGAAAAATAGCGAGACAAAATAACAAGACAACCATGAAGATGAAAATCCATGAATTGCACATATAGGTAGTGTGCTACATTATGCAATTTTTCCTCTTGAATTTTGAACAACAGTAAAAACATTTTGCATGAAATTGTGATTATTATGCTTGTTGTCCAAGATTATTGAAGGTGGGTGACGAAGTCCAAGAGTCCGAAAGGACTTGACCCAGAAAGAGGATAAATATTTCTGAAGTAACTGAATGACAAAGACATGACAGGTGTTACTGAGAAAGAAAACCGAGAACTATGTTCCTTTTAAGGGAGAGGGGATTGTAATACCCCTGTTTCCCCCAACTTGTAATTAATCATTAATTATGATCACCATGTTTTGGCATGCGAACAATGTAAATGTATTGTTTTATAGATTGCCAATAACTGACTGTGTGGGTGAAGCCTTGAAGTACTAGCCATGATATCACTAGTGGAAAGAGTGAGAAAATTGTGGAGAGGGTTCATTATGTCAAAATGACCCAAATTTCTCTGTGTTGAAATAATAAGCCTCATCCTGATCCCAAGGAAAAATCATTTAATGAAAGAAGGATTGGTGGTTGAAAAATAAACTACCCCCTTAAATGGAAGCATGGAGGGTCTAGCTCAGGAGGCAGAAAGTTGTCAGCCTGAAGTACCACAAAGGGCAGTTTTTCCTGTAGGCCTTGACTAACCCAAGTTTCCTTCTGACAGAAGGAACACGACAGGTCCAGAAATTTCATGAAGAGGAGAAAGGCGTGCAAGAATAGACATGAAGACATAGAAGAGGAGACACACAGGAAGATAAAATATCTATGATAATTTACAGGAGAACGCGACCCGAGCAGGAGACTGCGAGCTTGATGTTGAGGAGGCATATGATAAACCTCATAGAGACCGTGACAGAGAAAGAACCTCTGAGAAATTGCGAAAGTTCCCTAGTGATATCATGGCTTGGCATAGGGGTGGCCAGAGTGCTAAGAATGAATGCCTCTGAGCCTATGGTTGGGTGGAGAGGAGAACACCCACAGTCAGTTGGTTGGTGATCGAATATAATAGATAAGTATTTTTATGCCCTGTATACTAGAATTGAAATGCATGATTTAATTATCTGTAAATGTGATAACTTGTGCCTTGTGTGAAATTGATGATAATTGTGTTTACTATCCTTCTGTAAAGTATTGCATTTGAATGATTGTAAGGTAAAAACCTTGGCCTTTGGTCCAGTCGGAAAAACCCTCTAGGTGTTTTCCCCAGGGAATCACCTCACAACTCTAGAGTTGGAGAAGACTTTATGAGACTGCCACAGTCTCGTTGATTCCATGAGATTACCTTGTCCCTGAATTAGAACTTATGTCCAGTGACTGGAAGGTTCACCCTTCAACCTAGCTACCTAGGAGACCACATGTTCGTGCCCCGACCTTAATCAAATATCAGCTAAAGGTTGAGTGTAGCCCCTGGAATTCAATAAGGTTCAATATGACCCAGGGTTGGAAACCCCTCGCTAAGCTCGAAAGGAGTGAAGCTACTCTGGCTTCAGAACTCCAAGAATTCAAAGCTTCAGATCATATGAATTCAAAACCCTCGAAAATAGCCAAAAGTTGGAGTTGCGAATTGATGAGGGTCGTGGATTTGGGAATCCATTGGAAAACACTCTCAGTCGTTAGATCAAACTCAGTGAAGAGGTAGTGCTAAGTACTTTGGTGATGTCCCACTTCGGGAAAATAGAGGTGGTCTAATGCAAAAAATACAGAATGCCGGAGTTGCGAAGTTAATCTGGGTCATTGAGAGTAGAGGGACACGTGTTCATAGATAAATGGTTATCCAGAAGTCTGGTCATCCAGTGGTATTGAAGTACAAACACAAGAGCATGCAATGTTTGTGAAGCTCCGAAGGCCAGAGTAAATATTGGCCATTGGCGTTAGGTGCACGTGGTGACAAATCAAGTGTGGTTTGGAGTTCGACACTATGGGAGATATAAGGAGTGTTACGCTTTGGGTCGAGAGCTCCTGAAGGCCGGAGTAAATCTCAACCGCCCATTGTAGAGTGCACGTGGATCGTTGATCAGAGTTCTCCACATGTTCAGAGTTTTGAACTCTGGAAGGAAGTGTGGTTCAAGGCAAGGAAAATTCCGAACGCTGAAGTTATGAAGTAACGAAGGCCATTGATCCAGGGGTTACATGGACACACCTTGACTATGAGATTGAAGGGAATAGAAGGATATCAGTTCGGAGTGATGTGGCACAATGACATCATCTAGGGTGACACAGACCCACGATTAACATGCCACGTGTCACCTGGATTCATGTGTTTCATAGACCTTATAGGCACATTAATACGTGAAACATGTCACTCATTGAAGGGGCCATGTGTCACCTTTTCCCTGCCACATATCACACCTAACACTCACTGCTTAGTCCATTTGGCGGAAGGAGTATGAGGGAACCACATGTATTTTCCCTTGTATATAGTACAACACCACATGCGAGAGTGGACCCTTCGAGAGTCTGGGACTTAGAGACTTTGAAGGTTTGGAGTGTGGTGTTGAGGATAAGTTGAAAGGCCCGAAGGCTGGAGCCAGGTGGAGAGATTCTGGGCTCCTTTGAGAATTCTGGAGTTCAAAACTTCAAGAGACTTGAGAGATTAGAAAGGATGCTCCAAAAGGGCCAAAGGCCGGAGCTACGTGGCAGAATTTTGGAAGTCCAAGAATTCAGGAGTTCAGAGGACATGCGTGCATAAGAGAAAAGGGACATTCAATGCTGAATCATCGAAAACTGAACTCCCCTGCAACTTATGTGTCAAATGAAGATCAAATACTATTGTTGGATTGGATGGTGGATGGAATTACACCATGGATGTAGGATCTTGAGGATGGTATGAATGAGATGGATCCATGTGGATGCCATGTGGCCCTCAACAAATGAACACTTGAAGAACTTCGGGAAACCATAACTTGCAACCCAACAGTCATTAGAACGCTACAAGTGAGTAGAAGAGGATGAAGACCTTATATAGAGGATTCAATATGTTTAAGGAAACTTAAATTTTGATGCCCCATTCCTTAAAACAATACTTAAGGGGTTGGGTGTGTTACAGTTGAACTCGGAAGAGACAATGAGAGCTTGAGTTCGAAACCCCATAAATATTACTAAGACAACTGAGAGGGGGGGGGGG
>JZKD02S2366781.1:285272-326519 GCA_000966675.3 Picea glauca | reverse complement strand
GCTACTACCTCTGTTTTACAAGCTCCAACTTGTTTGAGAGCACCAACTCTTTGGTTTCTCTAGCACCCACTAGAAGGAAGCACCAACTCCCTGAGTGTTCCAACACCGATTGGATAAAAGCACCTACTTCCACTTATACAAGCACCAACTTGTTTGAGAGCACCAACTCTCTGGATTCTCTAGCACCCACTAGAAGGAAGCACCAACTCCCTAAATATCCAACACCAACTAGATTTATACAAGCACCAACTTGTATACAGAAAACTCTGTGTTTTCTCGAGCACCACCTTGCCACCCTGTTTTCTCTGGCTGCAACCATATGGAAGCTACAACTCCCTGTGTTCAAGCACCCACTTGAACCTCTGAGGAAAAAAGTCCTCCCTAGCACCTCACGACCACCCTGAAATATAAAACTTTGCTTTCTGTGAATTTATTACAGTGATTCAATAGTTTTCATTTGCTTACCAGGCTTATCACTGTTCAATTATGCCACTCTGCTCTGCCTGCATTAGTGTCTCCCTTCTTGCATCCTCTTCAACTTTCTGATCTTATCCTCTGTCTCAGCATGCACACCTTGGATTTATCTTCTTCTCACAGATATGCATCTTTAATATGTGAACTTTCTGCTCTCTTCCACTATTCTATTATATTCAGCTTCTGTTCCTCATCTCTGTGTTTTCTTTCCACTGCGTATACTGTAATTTTACCTTTCTACAGTTCAATTCATTTTTCTTTTTCACTCAGCACGACCACCCGCGCACAGTCACAACGTGTTTCTTTTATACACTTCCTCTTTGGTTACACCTCGAATCTTCTCGGGAAAAAATGCCTCAGGAACTGAATTGCCAACCGTCCAAGAACCATGTTTCGGTTCTGCTAGCTGAATCGTAACTGAACAATTAATCATGAATATCAAAAATAGCTCTTCGATGAGATGATCAAATAACTAGCACCATTGGATTAAATCCGCAGGGTCTTGTGTTTATTTCTCCATTTCGCATTTCAGCTTTTTGGCATTCCTGTGGTGAAGTGTTTTGACACTCCAACTCTCGGTATATGAAACTTGCACCAAAAGGTGTTTTTCGCATTTCGACATTCCGACATTTCAACATTCTTGTGGTGAAGTGTTTCGATACTCCAACTCTCAGTATCTAAAACCTGCACCAAAAGGTGTTTTTAACATTTCGACATTTCAACATTCCCGTGGTGAAGTGTTTTGACACTCCAACTCCCGATATCCGAAACCTGCACCAAAAGGTGTTTTTCGCATTTCGACATTCCTGTGGTGAATTTTTTCGACACTTCCAACTCCCAGTATCTGGAAATGTGAAATGGAGTCAGATCAACGGTCCGGTATTTCAGCGTTTCGCATTTTGGCGTTTCAGCATTTCTGTGATGAAGTGTTTCGACACTTCCAACTCCCGGTATCCGAAAATTTGAAATGGAGTCAGATCAACGGTCCGGTATTTTGATGTTTCACATTTTGATGTTTCAGCATTTCTGTGATGAAGTGTTTCGACACTTCCAACTCCCGGTATCCGGAAATCTGAAATGGAGTTTAGCTTCTGATACACCTCCAACTCCCGGTATCCAAAACTACGGAATGGAGTTTAGCTTCTGTCCGAAATGGAGTTTAGCTTCTAATATTTCCATGCAATCATCATTGTGCTGCTGAAAAACACGCATACTCTGCCTCTGTCTGAAAACATGCCAATAGTTCCATCATTTGAGTGGATACATTTCTAATGATGGCCACAACTATCTTGGCTTACTTGGAGGGAAATCCTAGATGATCATTTTGGAAATTTCGGACCTCATATTTTGATTCCATCAGTTGCGTTCGAATCATAGTGGATAAAATAATACAATTGACCTATTTCAAGGATGAAAAATTCACTTTGATGGATGCCAAAAAATTGCGCCCAAAGGCATTTTTTAATGAAAGTTTGAGTCCCACGTTCTTTTTTGCCTCACCCAAATTTGATTTCATTAGTTTTTGAGTCATTTGTGATGTAGAGGATCTTGATCCAACCATTGAGACTGAGGTTATGTTTTAATATCACAAAGTTAGAAATCCACAAAAACTGCCAACTGAAGTCCAGTGCGCTTAGCACTGTCTAGAAGCTGAAAGGACCAAATTTCTCCCAAAGTGCGTTTCAGAACCAACACAATACCTATAGGTGTTATGATTAACCCATATGATGCTAGGTGAGGCTTCCACAATGAATATTTAGTTGTAACATCAAGAAACGAAAAGAAAAAAAGATAGTACCATGTGCGCGAAGAAAGCCATTGGAGAACACTAAAACTTGATTATGACTATACTCTGAAGTGAATAAGGTGAGATAGGAAATTATTGACCAACTGTGTATATAAGAATGGAGATTTTGTTTATTGGAAATGTAAGGATATTGATTGATGAACACAACAAGGAGGGATCTGATCTGGGAGGGGGACGAGATAAGCCTCAAGGCGAAAGTGGGCTATGCTGACCTGATCAAAATTGGTGAGAGGAAGAATATTGTATTTGATGTTCTCGATGATGATGAGGGGTCAACATCCTTCCACTGACACATTTGCGATAGGAGGGGGAAACTCATCAACGGGTAGCACATTGGGGAAGAAGAGGTGAACTTCATCAATAAGCATTGTAATGAAGTGAAAGGGAGGGAGCGTCACTATTATGTGATGCAACAACATGAGTAGAAGGGAGTCAGCTGGTGAAAGGAGTTCACGTGATGAATATAATAATGTGACCAATATCAGTGAGATGACATTTATCATGCAAACTTTGTCGACGATGAAGATGTGTGTTAGTGAGGTTTGGTGGAAGCGTGCTAATGCATTAGCCAAGTTCAAAGGGAGGTGGATTATGTATTGGAGAAGGAACCATTAACGCGCCAATGTGGTAGTGAAATAAAGGATGCACATTTCGAGGTACTATGTGTCAGCGTAGGAAGAGGGAACTTGCATAAGTGTGGATTGCCAGGTAGAAGTGATATGAGGAGGAGCTAAATATGATAAGGTGGGGTAGGGTGGGGAGAACTTAGGAGTATGTATTTGTATGAGGGAGAGGGTGCAAGGGTTCTAGTTGGAATAATTAAAGGGGGGCCCAATTTCTTGTCTTGTATAGAGGCCAATAAAAAAAAATTGGGAGGTTGTTGTGGGGCACTATACTCGTAAATAGATCACCATCATTAACATTGATGGACAAAACTTTGCATGAGGCATAGAATGGTAAGAAACCTTCTCTTAAAGGAAAAGAAAATATTAATGATGGAATGGAATGGTTGTGATGCTTATGTACATGTTCCAAAGGAAAATATGAGTAAGCTAGATAATAGAGTTGAAAAGTGTATCTTTATTGTTCAGAAAGAGGGTGTAAAAGGCTATAAAGTTTAGAAACCATAAAATAAGAAGGTTTTCTACAATTGAGATGTTGTCTTTGGATCGGTTAAATATGTTCCCAAATAGGAAGTCCCACCAAAATAAAAAATAACTAGAGACAATAGAATTTGAGTAGGAGGGTGAAGAATCTGACTCAACAAAAGAACAAGAATAATAATAAGAAGAACCTCATACTCTAGTATTAAGGAGATTAGTTTGGGAAAGAAGAAAACCATTAAGGTATAATCCACCTAATTTTTGTTTTAGTTTTTCTTTGTCTGATACTATTGATGATCTGAGAACTATTAGGGAGGAATTGGATTCAAAGGATGGTAAAATATAGAAGAAATCTATGGTTGAAGAAATGGATTTCTTGGATAAAAATGAGGATCAGGATCTAGTCAAGTTGACGTTTGGAAGAAAGTGCTGGTAGAAAATGGGTGTTCAATAAGATGTTGAATGTAGAAGGTAAAGTGGATAAATATAAATCTCTTCTACTAGAAAAGGGATATTCCCAGGTAGATGGAATAGATTTGGTGGAATTTTTTCTTCTGTTGCTAAGTTGACTTCTATTAGATTTTTTTGTCCATTTCTGCTACTTTTGATCTTGAAGTAAAATAGATGGAGGTAAAGACAACACTCCTAGATGGGGATCTTGAAGAAGAAATCTACATGAAACAACCAAAGGGTTTTGCAGTGAAAGCTAAGAAAGAGCTGGTTTGCAAGCTGAAAAAGTCCTTGTATGGGTGAAAGCAATCTCCAAGGATGTGGTATCAAAAGTTTGATACTTTGTTTTTGGGCTTGGTTTCACAAAGAGAAAAGTTGATCACTGTGTGTATTTTAAATTAGTTGGTGATAATTTTATTTATTTGGTTATGTAGGTTGATGATATGTTGATAATTGGAAACAACAAGGAAACCATCAAGGAAGTAAAAACACAGTTGTCTTCTAAGTTTGATATGAAAGATCTTGGTGCTGCAAATTTTATATTGTGCATGGAAATTAAAAGAGAATGAGAAAACATGAAACTTTGGTTGAAATAAAGGAAATATGTAGAGACTGTATTGTAGAGGTTTAATATGTATGAATGCAAACAAATCAAGGTACTTATTCTTGTAGGTGTGAAGTTATCTATAGATCAGTGTCCCAAGACACATGAAGATGAAGAAGACATGTCTTGTGTTCCTTATGCTAGTGATGTTGGAAGTTTGATGAATGCAATGGTTTGTACTAGACATGAAATTGCACATTTAGTGGGAGTTTTGAGCAGGTATATGTCAAAACCAAGGAATGTGCATAAGATAGTCGTAAAGAGGGTTTTTAGGTATTTGTGTGGCACTACATATTATGATATTTGCTACCAAGGAAGACATAGAGCAAACAAAGTTTTGGACATACATGGATTTGTTGATGTATATTGGGCTAGCGATATGAATCATAGAATATCTACAAGTGGTTATGTGTTTAACCTATTTAGAGGAACAATAAATTGGACGAGCAAGAGACATTATGTAGTTTCTCTCTCAACTACAGAAGCTGAATACATGGAAACCACTTATGCAAGTAAGGAATTTGTATGGTTATAGAGTTTGTGTTCAGGTATTGTATTTGTACAACAAGTTGTAAGGTTATATTTTGACAGTCAAAGTGCAATATTTTTGGAAAATAATCCAACTTATCATTCTAAGACAAAGCATATTGATGTTTAGTATAACTTTGTTAGAGACATGGTTGAAGAAAAGAAGGAACTGCTAGTGAAGGTGAACACTTTGAAGAATATGGCAGATTCATTGACAAAGTCTGTGGGCATTAAGAATTTTTCATGGTGTAGAGAAACAATGGGCATTGCTGCCCTGGATTATTGATCATGTAGTCTTGACCCCCCTTTATGCAAAGAAAACAACAAGTGGGAGAATGTTGGGTATGTTTTATATTCTTTGCATGATTATCCCATGTAATAACATTGGAATGGGAGCAAGGGGGGGTTTCCTAACCCCCCTTGTGTGGGGGTTTAGCCTCTGAAAAAAAAAAAAAATGGTTGTTTTTGGTCCATTTTTTCCTTGTTTTTGGTGTTTTTCGTCCCATTGTAATGTAATTTCGGTCAACGAATCTAATCTAGGTCAACAAATTAGGGTTTTGGATTTTGCAGGATCCTATATATTTTATTGTAATAGTGAATTTAATATGATGAGAGTCAGAGGTGTGACTCTAAACATTTGTTGGTTTTCCCCGTTAAGGGTTTCCTGGGTAAATGTTTGAGTACTATGTGTGAATGCTATTTTTTTCTTTCTGTTGTACAAGAATTTGTGTGTGAATTTTTATACTATAAAGATTTAAAACCTACATGGTATGTGGATCCATGGTTTATTATTCCAGTAATAGGTAAAACTTTACCATTCATTTTCTTTAGCTAATTTGTAGACCCAAATTATCTCTTACCTATTTGCTGAAACTTTTGGTCAATATTGACAACGTATGAGTAAGTTACTCGTAGTAAACATATGTTCAAAATCTGCATTTATGTTTGGATGTACCTATGTATCTCGTTGTAGTATTCTAGAACTAAGTTCTACTAGAATTCCTTGATACCTAGCTTTGAGCACAAGTTATGGAAACTATTGGTGTACTTCAACATCACTTGGTATTTTTCCTGATGAAAAGTTTTCTATCTTGTACACTGGCCATCATATTTTCAAACAAGGTGGAATTCCTCTTTGAGGGAATAAAAAAAAACCACACAAGTGGGTTTTGTCCCAAATTATTTAGATTTATCTTTGGAATGTTCCACATGGTAAGTGTCATGCTAATATTTGACTTAGGGAAGGGACATAAGGGGCACAAAGGTGATCTTATCATTGTTGGAATTTTTAGTAATAGCCCTCTAGTAGACTTAAGAATTTATATGAAACATCTACATCTATATTTCCTTCAAACAAAGGAATGTTAAAGTTAACTTGTCCCTTAAAGGGAATTGTACATCCAAAGTCACTACGTTTTGAAGGTGCCCTTGTCATCGATGGGAGTCATCAAAATATTTGGGTGAAACTATCCGTCATCACGTTATTTTTTCACCAAAAGGATTGCTCAAGTAACATATTGATGGTATCTCCTACTCCATCATCTTTATTTTTGACTTCTATGGGAGGCCACTTTGATTGGTGAGGGAAGTCTTCACCAAGATTAGTTAGTTTGAGGCCCAACTCCTTATACCTTGACCTCATCAAGGACATGGACAAGAAAGCAACAAAATATAGTTTTTCTCTGATACCATTGATTCAAATTATGTTTAGAATGAAATGGAGATATTTATAATAAGTGAAATAACACAAGGATATTGAAAAGAGTGTAGTAATATGGTGAATCCCAAACTCTATTATGGAATGAGATAGTGAAAACAATGCAATATGAAAAGTTTAAACACAAACTGGATAAAATGGTGGTAGCTTATCTTTGAGAAGAAATTGAGGTAAAAGCCCAAAGATCTAAAACCCTAGCCCTAGGAGATGAGGTGGAAAAGGAATGTACTGTTTGAGGAGCCTAGTTGATATGCCATCTTCTTGGGGTTGTAAATTTCACACACAAACTCCATTTGGGACATTTATTGGACAATTACAAAGCCCATTTCAACATCTATGTGTTTATGAACTAGACATAAAATAATTTTAAGTCATGTCAATCACCAAAAACACATGGGGAGTTCTTGAAAAATGCACTAGAAGTTTGAGACCTACAAATTTTTTGTAAAACTAGCAACGTGTAGGATCATCTCTAAAATGGTGGTATATTTGGGTGGCCACTTATATCCACCTCAATTATTGGGTCCACTAGAAGGGTTACTGAAGAGATACACTAAGGTAATCATCATTACATGAGGGTTCTTTTGGGATAGGTCCTCCATAATGGTCCACACAATTTGGGTGTAGTTGGAGGGCTACCAAGAGTTACACCAACATGATCAGCTTTTGCAAGGATTCATTTGGGACATGTCCCCCACAGTGGTTTGAGTAGGCTCCAAACTCTTTTTTTAACTGCCAAGGGATTTCTGTATTGACAAAATTGTCAACTTCTTGATATTTGCAATTATATAGGAATTTCTTTGTATGTGTTGTAGAGGCGATTTCGATAGGCCCCTAAGAGAAAAGAAGTGTTAGATGTTATATATCTCTAATATAATATAGGTTTCCAACAATAGTACTTGGTTTGTATTTCATGAATCTAACTAAAGAGGATCAATTGTGCCCTTAAATGTACTACTCGATTCCCATATATGTGAGAGTGATCTCCTTGAGTGTTGTGCTCAGTGTACCATAGTAACAAAAATGGATGCAATAATTGTGTAGGGATAGTTTTAGGTCTACCTAGGGGACTTTTGAAATACCCAATGGTACATGGAAGATTGGATCCATGCGTATATTTTCTTAGTTGCGATACTACTTTCCAAGAACTAGCATAGGTGTACAAGGGAATCCAACTAAGTGACCCCACTTATATTCCCTACATGTATTGTAGCATCCCCAACCACCAACTGGGCTATGCCACGTAAATTTTTTTAGAATGTATACACAATTAAAGCATACAAATATTCTGCAAATACAGAGATTCATACAAAATAATACTAAAAATACACATGCAATACACACAAGGAAAACCCATAAAAATAAATGCATACATAATAATAATGCAACATATAATTCAACACACAATTGAAACTTATCTTAGTAAACATATCACCAACTGCGTGTAGAACTTCCACATTCCTCCCAGCCTTAGACCACCCTTTGCAGAACTCTCAAAAGTGGGTCACCCCCGAGTTGGGACTAAACTCCACCTGGGTAAAGGAATTCCTAATCAAGATGATGTATCCCAGACAACAGAAAAGACTCCATCATAGGTACCAACTTGAACTAACAACCTACAATCCCTCCTTCCCCACATTCATGTCCCACTCCAGGAAGTGTGCCCATTCTCTGCTCAACATTCCTTTGACTGCCCCACTTCCTTTCTAGGGCTTCAAAAATAAGTCAGACATGAAGTCTTAGAGCCATGTAGCTGTAGTTTGTCATCCTCAGGAAATCGATTCCCAAAATTTCTCTCACCTAGAGAGAATTCCTCACGGGCCTGACAACCCACCTCTTCAATATCCCACGAGCCTAAAAATTTGCTTCTTCAGTCCAAGTCCTAAGCTATCCAGGCATACGTACAGTGATGGCAGTAGTCAAGTTCGAGGAAGGTACATGTGATGGTACAATGGTCGTAACAGAAAGGTATGGAGGACAACCCCCCAAATCAATGCGTGAAATATGATGGAATAATCCTCTCCCAAAATGAGTTAAGTTCTCGAATATACATGCATGCGCCCTTCATGACACATGGCCTTCAAGGAACTCACTTTTCTCCACTTGTAAATTGTTCCCTTCCCATAGGAACTTAGGATAACATAAAGTTACATCCATACCTTAGAATTTAGGAATCATAATATAATACTCCTTTTGGATTAAGCCCTCTATATTAGCCCCTTCCTATAATATTAGCCCCCTTTCCCTTCTTAGTGTATTTTAGTCACCCATACTCTTTTACATGGTTGGTCTGCCACAATGATGTATTTTTCAATAATATTTGTGTGTGATTACATTTACCTTTACATTACATACATATTTCCTTTTTCCATCCTGACTCACCAACCTAAGTACATTTGTATTTACATTTACAGTTGGGGTTTGGCCTAGGGGTATTACATTTCCCTCCCCCTTATTTATTCACTATCCTCAGTGCAATATATACACATATACAACCAAAATTTAAAAAACCCTAAAAATGATGCGGGTATTCTATCCACATAGCATCCTCCTGCACAAAATCCATTGGGAATCACTCTCAGTCGTTAGATCAAACTTAGTGAAGAGGTAGTGTAAGTACTTTGGCGAAGTCCCACTTCGGGAGAATAGAGGTGGTCTAATTCCAAAAATCCAGAATTCCGAAGTCACGAAGTTAATCTGGGTCATTGAGAGTAGAGGGACGCGTGTCCATAGATAAATGGTTATTCGGAAGTCTGGTCATCCAACAGTATTGAAGTACAAACACAAGAGAGTGCAAGTTTTGTAAAGCTCCGAAGGCCAGAGTAAATCCTTGCCATTGGCGTTAGGTGCACGTGGCGACAGATCAAGTGTGGTTTGGAGTTCGACACTCTGGGAGATTTGATGAGTGTTGCACTTTGGGTCGAGAGCTCCTGAAGGCCAGAGTAGATCTCAACCGCCCATTGTAGAGTGCACGTGGACCATTGATCAGATTTCTCTGCATGTTCAGAGTTCAGAATTCTGGAAGGAGGTGTGGTTCAAGACAGGTAAATCTTTGAACCTTGAAGTTACGAAGTAACGAAGGTCGTCGATCCAGGGGTTACATGGACACACCTTGACTATGAGATTGAAGGGCATGGAAGGCTATTAGTCCAGAGTGACATGGCCCAATGATGTCATCCAGGGTGACACAGACCCATGATTAACATGCGACGTGTCACCTGGATTCCTGTGTTTCATAGACCTTATAGGCCCATTAATACGTGACACATGTCACTCATTGAAGAGGCCATGTGTCACCTCTGCCCTGCCACGTATCACACCTAACACTCACCGCTTAGTTCATTTGGCGGAAGGAGTATGAGGGAACCACATGTATTTTCCCTCATATATAGTACAACACCACATGCGAGAGTGGACCCTTCGGGAGTCCGGGACTTCAGGACTTCGGAGGTTTGGAGTGTGGTGTCGAGGATGAGTTGAAAGGCCCAAAGTTCGGAGCCATGTGGAGAGATTCTGGGCTCCTTCGAGAATTATGGAGTTCAAAACTCTAGGAGACTTGAGATGTTAGAAAGGATGCTCCAAAAGGGCCGAAGGCTGGAGCTACTTGGAAACATTTTGGAAGTCCAATAATTTGGGACTTCGGAGGACATGCGTGCATAAGAGAAAAGGGATGTTCATCGCCGAAGCACCGAACACTGAACTCCTCTGCAACTTACGTGTCAAATGAAGATCAAATACTGTTGTTGGATTGGACGGTGGATGGAATTACACCATGGATATAGGATCTTGAGGATGGTATGAATGATATGGATCCACGTGGATGCCATGTGGCCCTCAACCAATGAACACCTGAAGAACTTCGGGAAACCATAACTTGCAACCCAAAGCTCAGATTTGAGCCCGGTAGCAGTCGTTAGAACGCTACAAGTGAGTAGAAGAGGATGAATACCTTAGAAAAAGGATTCAATATGTTTAAGGAAACTGAAATTTTGATGCCCCATTCCTCAAAAAGGTACTTAAGGGGTTGGGTGTGTTACAGTTGAACCCAGAAGAGACAACGAGAGCTTGAGTGCGAAACCCCATAATTTCTTCATACGATGCCCGATTGAGGTGTCATTTTTTGCAACGTGGAGAACACAAAGAGGCACTTACATCAATATAATTGAACATGGTGTTCCATCATTTGAGTGGTTACATTTCTAATGATGGACACAACTATTGAGGCTTTCTTGGCGGGAAATCCTAAGTGATCATTTTGGAAATTTCAGACCTCGTATTTTGATTCCATCAGTTGCGTTCGAATCATAGTGGATAAAATAATACAATTGACCTATTTCAAGGATGAAAAATTCACTTTGATGGGCGCCGGAAAATTGCACCCAAAGGCATTTTTTAATGAAAGTTTGGGTCCCACGTTATTTGTTGCTTCACCCAAATTTGATTTCATCAATTGATGAGTCATCTATGATGTACAAGATCTTTATCCAACCATTGAGATTGAGGTTATGTTTTATTATCTCGAAGTTATAAATCTGCAAAAAATGCCAACTGACGTCCAATGTGCTTAGCACTGTCTAGAAGCTGAAAGGACCAAATTTCTCCCAAAGTGCGTTTCAGAACCAACACAATACTTATAGGTGTTATTATTAACCCATATGATGCTAGGTGAGGCTTCCAAAATGAATATTTAGTTGTAACATCAAGAAACGCAAAGAAAACAAACTAGTACCATGTGCGCGAAGAAAGCCATTGGGGAACACTAAAACTTGATTATGACTATAATCTGAAGCGAATAAGGTGAGATAGGAAATTATTGACCAACTATGTAGATAGAAATGGATATTTTATTCATTGGAAATGTAAGGAGATTGACTGATGAACACAACAAGGAGGGATCTGATCTGGGAGGGGGACGAGATAATCCTCAAGGTGAAAGTGGGCTACGCTGACCTGATCAACATTGGCGAGAGGAAGAATATTGTATTTGATGTTCTCGATGATGACGAGGGATCGACATCCTTCGACTGACGAATTTGGGACAGGAGGGGGAAACTCGTCAACAGGTAGCCAATTGGGGAAGAAGAGGTGAAATTCATCGATAAGAATTGTAATGAAGTGAAAGGGAGGGAGCGTCACTATTATGTGATCAAAAACATGAGTAGAAGGGAGTCAATTGGTGAAAGGAGTGCATGTGATGAATATAATAATGTGATCAATATCAGTGAGACGACATTGATCATGCGAACTTTGTCGACGATGAAGATGTGTGTCAGTGAGGTTTAGTGGAAGCGTTCTAACACATTAGCCAAGTTCAAAGGGAGGTGGCTTATGTATTGGAGAAGGAACCATTAGCGTGCCAATGTGGTGGTGAAATAAAGGATGCACGTTTCGAGGCACTATGTGTCAGTGCAGGAAGAGGGAACTTGCATAAGTGTGGATTGCCAGGTAGAAGTGATATGAGAAGGAAATAAATATGATAAGGTGGGGTAGGGTGAGGAGAACTTAGGGGTATCTATTTGTACGAGGGAGAGAGTGCAAGGGTTCCGTTTGGAATAATTAAAGGGGGCCCAATTTCTTGTCTTGGATAGAGGCCAATAAAAAAAAATTGGGGGGTTGTTGTGGGGCACAACACTTGTAAATAGATCACCATCATCAACATTGATGGACAAAACTCTGCATGAGGCATGGAATGGTAAAAAACCTTCTCTTAAACATTTTAGATTGTTTGGTTGTGATGCTTATGTACATGTTCCAAAGGAAAATAGGAGTAATCTAGACAATAAAGTTGAAAAGTGTATCTTTGTTGATTAGAAAGAGGGTGTAAAAGTCTATAAACTTCGAAACCCATAAATTAAGAAGGTTTTATACAATTGAGATGTTGTCTTTGGATAGGTTAAATATGTTCTCAAACAGGAAGTCTCACCAAAATAAAAATAACCAGATATAATAGAATTTGATTTGGAGGGTGAAGAATCTAACTCAACAGAAGAACAAGAATAATAATAAGAAGAACCTCATACTCTAGTATTAAGGAGATTAGTTTGGGAAAGAAGAAAACCATTAAGGTATAATCCACGTAATTTTTGTTTTAGTTTTTCTTTGTCTGATACTATTGATGATTTGAGAACTATTAGGGAGGAATTGGATTCAAAGGATGGTAAAATATAGAAGAAATCTATGGTTGAAGAAATGGATTTCTTGGATAAAAATGAGGATTATGATCTAGTCAAGTTGATGTCTGGAAGAAAGTGCTGGTAGAAAATGGGTGTTCAATAAGATGTTGAATGCAGAAGGTAAAGTGGATAAATATAAATCTCTCCTAGTAGAAAAGGGATATTCCCAGGCAGAGGGAATAGATTTGGTGAAATTTTTTCTTTTGTTGCTAAGTTGACTTCTATTAGATTTTTTTTGTCCATTTCTGCTACTTTTGATCTTGAAGTAAAATAGATGGAGGTAAACACAACACTCCTGGATGGGGATCTTGAAGAATAAATATACATGAAACAACCAAAAGGTTTTGCAGTGAAAGGTAAGAAAGAGCTGGTTTGCAAGATGAAAAAGTCCTTGTATGGGTTAAAGCAATCTCCAAGGATGTGGTATCGAAAGTTTGATACTTTGTTTTCGGACTTGGTTTCACAAGGAGAAAATTTGATCACTGTGTGTATTTTAAATTAGTTGGTGATAATTTTATTTATTTGGTTTTGTATGTTGATGATATGTTTCTAATTGGAAACAACAAGGAAACCATCAAGGAAGTAAAAGCACAGTTGTCTTCTAAGTTTGATATGAAACATCTTGGTGTTGCAAATTTTATTTTGTGCATGGAAATTAAAAGAGAATGAGAAAACATGAAACTTTGGTTGAAATAGAGGAAATATGTTGAGACTATATTGCAGAGGTTTAATATGTATGAATGTAAACCAATCAAGGTACTTATTATTGTAGGTGTGAAGTTATCTACAGATCAGTGTCCCAAGACACATGAAGATGAAGAAGACATGTCTTGTGTTCCTTATGCTAGTGATGTTGGAAGTTTGATGAATGAAATGGTTTGTACTAGACATGGAATTGCACATTCAATGGGAGTTTTGAGCAGGTATATGTTAAAACCAAGGAATGCGCAGTAGATAGTCACAAAGAGGGTTTTTAGGTATTTGTGTGGCACTACATATTATGATATTTGCTACCAAGGAAGACATAGAGCAGACAAAGTTTTGGACATACATGGATTTGTTGATGTAGATTGGGCTAGAGATGTGGATCATAGAAGATCTACAAGTGGTTATGTGTTTAACCTATTTAGAGGAGCAATAAATTGGACGAGCAAGAGACATTATCTAGTTGCTCTCTCAACTACAAAAGCTAAATACATGGAAACCACTTATGCAAGTAAAGATTTTTTATGGTTATAGAGTTTGTGTTCAGGTATTGTATTTGTACAACATGTTGTAAGGTTATATTTTGACAGTCAAAGTGCAATCTTTTTGGAAAAGAACCCAAATTATCATTCTAAGACAAAGCATATTGATGTTTAGTATAAATTTGTTGGAGACATGGTTGAAGAAAAGAAGGAAATGTTGGTGAAGGTGAACACTTTGAAGAATGTGGCAGATTCATTGACAAAGTCTATGGGCATTAAGAATTTTTCATGGTGTAGAGAAACAATGGGCATTGCTGCCCTGGATTATTGATCATGTAGTCTTGGCCCCCCCTGTATTCAAAGAAAACAACAAGTGGGATAATGTTGGTTATGTGTTATATTATTTTCATGATTATCCTATGTAATAACATTGGAATGGGAGCAAGGGGGGGTTGCCTGACCCCCCTTGTGTGGGCGTTTAGCCTCTGAGAAAATTAAAAAAAATGGTTGTTTTTTGGTCCATTTCCCCCCTATTTTTGGTGTTTTTCGGCCCATTGTAATGTAATTCCGGTCAACAAATCTAATCTAGGTCAACAAATTAGGGTTTTTGATGTTGCAGGATCCTATATATTTTATTGTAATAGTGAATTTAATATGATGAGAGTTAGAGGTGTGACTCTAAACATTTGTTGGTTTTCCCCGTTAAGGGTTTCCTAGGTAAATTTTTGAGTACTATGTGTGAATGCTATTTTTTTTTCTTTCTGTTGTACAAGAATTTGTGTGTGCATTTCTATACTATAAAGGTTTAAAACCTACATGGTATGTGTATCCATGGTTTATTATTCCAGTAATAGGTAAAACTTTACCATTCTTTTGCTTTAGCTCATTTGTAGACCCAAATTATCTCTTACCTATTTGCTGAAACTTTTGGTCAATCTTGACAACATATGAGTAAGTTACTCGTAGTAAACATATGTTCAAAATCTGCATTTATGTTTGGATGTACCTATGTATCTCACTGTAGTATTCTAGAACTAAGTTCTACTTGAATTTCTTGATACCTAGCTTTGAGCACAAGTTATGGAAACTATTGGTGTACTTCAACATCACTTGGTATTTCTCCCGATGCAAAGTTTTCTATCTTGTACACTAGCCATCATATTTTCAAACAAGGTGGAATTCCTCTTTGAGGGAATCAACAAAAACCACATAAGTGGGTTTTGTTCCAAATTATTTAGATTTATCTTTGGAATGTTCCACATGGTAAGTGTCATGCTAATATTTGACTTGGGGAAGGTACTTAAGGAGCATAGAGGTGATCTTCTAATTGTTGGAATTTTTAGTACTAGCCCTCTAGTAGACTTAAGAATTTATATGAAACATCTACATCTATATTTCCTTCAAACAAAGGAATGTTAAAGTTAACTTGTCCCTTAAAAGGAATTGTACATCCAAAGTCACTACTTTTTGAAGGTGCCCTTGTCATCGATGGGAGTCATCAAAATATTTGGGTGAAACTATATATCATCACATTCTTTTTTCACCAAAAGGATTCCTCAAGTAACATATTGATAATATCTCCTACTCCATCAGCTTTATTTTTGTCTTCCATGGGAGGCCACTTTGATTGGTGAGGGAAGTCTTCACCAAGATTAGTTAGTTTGAGGCCGAACTCCTTGTACCTTGACCTTATCAAGGACATGGACAAGAAAACAACAAAAAATAGTTTTTCTCTGATACCATTGATTCACATTATGTTTAGAATGAAATGGAGATATTTATAATAAGTGAAATAACACAAGGATATTGAAAAGAGTGTAGTAATATGGTGAATCCCAAACTCTATTAGGGAATGGAATAGTGAAAACAATGCAATATGAAAAGTTTAAACACAAACTGGCTAGAATGGTGGTAGCTTATCTTTGAGAATAAATTTAGGTAAAAGCCCTAAGATCTAAAACCCTAGCCCTAGGGGATGAGGTGGAAAAGGAATGTACCGTTTGAGGAGCCTAGTTGATATGCCACCTTCTTGGGGTTGTATATTTCACACACAAACTCCATTTAGGACACTTATTTGACCATTACAAAGGCCATTCCAAGATCTATGTGTTTATGACCTAGACATCAAAGACTTCTAAGTCATGTCAATCACCAAAAATACATGGGAAGTTCTTGAAAAATGCACTAGAAGTTTGAGACCTACAAAATCGTTGTAAAAATAGCAACGCATATGATCATTTCTAAGATGGTGGTAGATTTGGGTGGCCACTTATATCCACCTCAATTATTGGGTCCACTAGAAGGGTTACTGAATAGATACACTAAGGTAATCATCATTACATGAGGGTTCTTTTGGGATAGGTCTCCCATAATGGTCCACACGGTTTGGGTCTAGTTGGAGGGTTACCAAGAGTTATACCAACATGATTAGATTTTGCAAGGATTCATTTGGGACATGTCCCACACAATGGTTTGAGTAGGCTCCAAACTCTTTTTTTAACTGCCAAGGGATTTCTATATTGAAAAAATATCAACTTCTTGATATTTGCAATTATATAGGAATTTCGTTGCATGTGTTGTAGAGGCGATTTCGATAGGCCCCTAAGAGAAAAGAAGTGTTAGATGTTATATATCTCTAATATAATATAGGTTTCCAACAATGGTACTTGGTTGGTCTTTCATGAATCTAACTAAAGAGGATCAATTGTGCCCTTAAATGTACTACTCGTTTCCCACATATGCGAGAGTGATCTCCTTGAGTGTTGTGCTTAGTGTACCATAGTAAAAAAAATGGATGCAATAATTTTGTAGGGCTAGTTTTAAGTCTACCTAGGGGACTTTTGAAATACCCAATGGTACATGGAAGATCAGATCCATGAGTAGATTTTCTTAGATGCGATACTACTTTCCAAGCACTAGCATAGGTGTACAAGGGAATCCAACTAGGTGACCCCACTTTTATTCCCTACATGTATTGTAGCATCCCCAACGACCAACTGGGTTATGCCAGGTAAATTTTTTCGAAATGTATACAAAATTAAAGAATAAAAATACTCTGCAAATATAGAGATTCATACAAAATAATACTAAAAATACACATGCAATACAAACAGGGAAAACCCATAAAAATAAATGCATACATAATAATAATGAAACATGTAATTCAACACAGAATTGACACTTGTCTTGGTAAACATATCACCAACTGTGTGCAAACCTTCCATGTTCCTCCTAGCCTTAGACCATGCTGCTCAAAACTCTCATCAGTGGGTCACCCTCGAGTTGGGACTAAACTCCACTCGGGTAAAGGAATTCCTAACCATGATGATGTATCTCAAACAATAGAAAAGACTCTGTCATAGGTACCAGCTCAAACTAACAGCCTACAGTTCCTCATTCCCCACATTCTTGTCCCACTCCAGGAAGTGTGCCCATTTTCTGCTCAACATTCCTTCGACTGCCCCACTTCCTTTCTAGGGCTTTAGCAACAAGTCAGAAATGAAGTCTCAGAGCCATGTAGCTACAGTTTGTCATCCTTAGGAAATCGATTCCCAAAAATTCTCTCACCTAGAGAGAATTCCTCACGGGCCTGACAACCCGCCTCTTCAATATCCCACGGGCCTGACAATCTGCTTCTTTAGTCCAAGTCCTAAGCTATCTAGGCACATGTACAGTGATGGCAATAGATAAGTTTGAGGAAGGTACATGTGATGGTACAATGGTCGTAACAGAAAGGTATGGAGGAAAACCCCCCAGATCAATGCGTGAAATATGATGGAATAATCCTCTCCCAAAATGAGCTAAGTTATCAAATATACATTCATGCACCCTTCATGACACATGGCCTTCCAGGAACTCACTTTTCACCACTTGTAAATCATTCCCTTCCCATAGGAACTTAGGATAACATAAAGTTACATCCATACCTTAGAATTTAGGAATAATAATATAATACTCCTTTGGGATTAATCCCTCTATCTTATCCCCTTCCTAGAATCCTAACCCCCTTTCCCTTCCTAGTGGATTTTAGTCCCCCATACTCTTTTACATGGTTGGTATGCCACAATGATGTATGTTTCATTAATATTTGCATGTGATTACATTTTCCTTTACATTACAGACATATTGTCCTTTCTGCATCCTGACTCACCAACCTAAGTAAATTTGTATTTACATTTATAGTTGGGGTTTGACCTAGGGGTATTACATTCCCCTCCCCCTTATTTATGCACTGTCCTCAGTGAAATATTCACACGTATACAACCAAAATTTCAAAAACTATAAAAACAATGAGGATATTCTATCCTCATAGCATTCCCATCCTTACCATACCAGTTCCATTGGACCTTTACCACCTCTATGGCTCAATTCCAGAGCTGCTTGATCTTCCAGTCCAATATGCACATCATATGCACTTGAAAGGCGCCTTCTTGCTCCACCTGAATCACATTCCAATCAATGACATGATTAGCATCAGGTATATACTTTTTGAGCAATGATACATGGAATATATTATGAATAGACATTGATGCAGGCAATGTAAACATGTGTGCTACAGGCCCAATCCTCTCTAGGATTTTAAACATCCCACAATAACGGTATGCCAACTTTGAACAATTTCCCAACTTCAAAGAACTTCTGTTGGCCTTGACTTTTAAGAATACATGGTCACCCACTTTAAATTCCTTGTGATTTCTGGCCTTATCAAAATATCTTTTCTGCTTGTCTTGAGCAACCTTTAAATTCTATTTTATTTTCAACATTTGTTCTTTCATTTACCTAAGTAATTCTGGCCCAACCAATGCTCTATCTACTGGGTTGTCCCAACTTACCGATGTGTTTCACATTCTACCATAAAGTGCCTCAAATGGGATCATATTTAGAGATGCTTGGTACCCATTGTTATAAGTAAACTCTACTAACTGTAGGTAGTATTCCCATTTTGATGGTTTATCCATCAAATACATCCTCAACATATCCTCAATCACTTGATTCACCCTCTCTGTTTTGTCCATCTGATTCTGGATGATAAGTTGTGCTAAAATTCAAATTTGTTCCAAATCCCTTAAATAATCCTTTCCAAAAATTTGATGTAAATTTTGGATCTCTGTTAGACACAATTGTCTTGGGTATACCATGTAGTTGAGCAATTTATCTCATATAAATATCAACAATGTTGGTTTCCTTGTGAGTGAGATTTACTGGAATAAAATGGGAAACTTTAGTAAGCTTATCCACCACTACCATGATAGAATCATGCTGCTTGTTTGTTCTAGGTAGTTTGGTGATGAAATCCATTGTTACAACTTCCCATTTCCACTCATGAATGATTAATGACTGTAGAAAACTAGCTGGGTGTCTATGCTCAGCCTTGACCTTTTGACACTTCAAACATTTGGCAATAAAATCAACAATGTATTTCTTCATGCCTGGCCAATAATATTGGCTCTTGACAACTGCAATAGTTTTTTGATAACCTGGGTGCCGAACATAAGGTACATTATGCATTTCTCTTAATATCAGATTTTTCAATTCCTAGGAATTTGGTACATAAATTCTTCCCATGTACATGATAATTTCATCATTTTCTAGCTTATAGTCTTCAATTTTCTGCTGCAAAATACCTTGTTGTATTTTGTTATTATTTCCATGTATTGCAAATTTGATTTTGCAGCCTCCAAGATTATATCTTTCAAATCTGATTGGTACATGCTAATGGATGTAGCATGCAACTCATGCACTCTTTTGCTAAGTGCATCAACTATCTTGTTCTCTTTCCCTTTGATATGCTTTATATCAAAGTCATATTCACTGAGAAATTATAACCACCTGCTTTGCATGGCATTTAACATTGGTTGTCCGAATAAATATTTCAAACCACTATGGTATGTCCTTAACTCGAACCTTTTCCCCATGAGGTAGTGCCTCCACATATTCAAGGCATGCAGTATGGCTTACAACTCCAAATCATGAGTAGCATAGTGCCTTTCATGCTCCTTCAACTTCCTTGATTCATAGCATACAACATACCCATTTTGACTGAGGACTCCACCAAGACCTTCTTTACATGCATCAATGTATACAATGAAGTCTTCATTTGGATAAAAAATCCTTAGTATTGGAGCACTTGTTAATAATTGCTTCAAATGTTGGATACTCTTTTCACAATCCAATGTCCATTGAAACTTCACCCCCTTCTTTTGCAAGGAAGTGATCGGGTGTGCAATCTTTGGAAACACTTCAATAAATATCCTATAGTATACTGCAAGGCCCATGAATGATCTGACTTATGTCACCTTCTTTGGTGTTGACCATCCTCTAATGGCCTCAATCGTTTCAAGATCCACTACTATCCCTTGCCTCAAAATGATATGTCCCAAATAATGAATTTGCTTATGATAAAATGAGCACTTTCTCAACTTGGCATACAATTGATGCTCCCTTAATACATGTAATGCCACCCTCAAGTGTTTTTCATGCTCTTACTTCAAATTAGAATATATAATATTGTCATCTAAAAATGCAATGACAAACTTATCTAAGTATTCTCTAAAAATACCATTCGTTAAACACATGAAGATAGCTAGTGCATTTGATAACCCAAATGACACCACTATGAACTCATAATGCCCATACCTTGTTCTGAAAGAAGTCTTGCTGATGTCTTCTTCTTTAATTATTACCTGATGATAAACTGACCTGACATCAATCTTGGAGAATATTTTTGCATCTTTCAACTAATCAAAGAGGTCATCGATCCTTGGAAAAGGATACTTATTCTTCACAGTTACCTTGTTCAACTGCCTGAAGTCAATGAAAAGTATCAATGTTCCATCCTTCTTCTTCACAAATAATACCGGGGCACCCCGAGGTCACACACTTGGGAATATATACTCCGTCTTCATAATCTCTTCAAGTTGCATTTGCAATTCCTTCAATTCTGATGTACTCATCATGTAAGGGGTCTTGGATATTGGAGCTGCTCCAGGCATCAGATTGATGGAGAAATCAATGTCTCTTTTAGGGGGTAATCCTAGTATTTATTTAAATACATGTTCAAAATCTTTTAGGACTACATAATCTTCCATATTTGACACCTTAACTTTAGGTGTATCTTCCATATGTGCTTCAATGCATAAATTTATCTGACAGTTACTGCCCTGGGAATTCCCTGTACTGTCCTTAAGTTCCCTTCCTCATCCTAACAAGTAAATGCCTTATTATAACAATCTAGGATAGCATGGTGTTGTTCCAACCAATCCATACCAATTAGATAGTCATATGAACCTAAAGGTATGATATTCAAATCTACCTTGGTGCTCAGTCCATTCATATCCATTGGACATGCCTTAACCATCTCATTAAATTTTCTTTTAGCTCCGGTAGCCAGCTGCACCAACCAATATTTTCCAATCTTGATTCTTTGAAAATGAAATATTTCCACCATCTTAGGATCTATATAACTATCACTATCTCCTGAATCAATTAAAATAGAAATGGTTTGGTTGTTTATCTTACCTTCGACTTCAATCATATGTGACTGAAACTCAACTTGCTTATTTTCCAGGGCTGCATAGATCCTAGGCACATGTATGCCCATGTCCTCCACTATTTCAACTTGCTTTACATTGTGACCAGTCCTCACTTTTTCACCTCTGTGAAGACAATATCTATACATATGATCTCCCCCACAACCCCAACATTGAATAGGTGGTTTCCTTGGTCTTTCCCCCCCTGTTTCAATCATTCCGGGTTCTCTAGAGACTAGTTGTCCTTGAGGATTATTTCTGAAGAATGGTGGCTTAGTCCCCTTCTTCCTCTGTTCTATCTTGTTTTTCTTCATGTCTTCCCAAGATTTTTGGAAAGTTGACCTTCCTTTATGTTGATCATAAAGGCATTTAGATTGCCTTATGGTCTCCTCCAATGATTTGGGATCATCATATTGTATCTTGTCACCAATGAATGATGGCAGTCCACTCAAATACCTTTGAATCTTAACTGGCTCTTCCTTGATGAAATAAACATACTTTATCAGTTCTAAAAACCTTCTTTCATATTCATTTATGGTCATACTCCAAAGCTTGAGTTCAAAGAACGCCTTTATTTTCTTGTCATAATATCTCTTAGTCAAGTATTTATTTTGAAAATACCTCTTGAATTCCCTTCTAGTAACATTTTTCTCATCAATGTGTTGCACCTACACATATTGGTCCCACCACATGGATGCCTTTCCCTTGAGTTGATATATGGAAATTATTCCTTCTGTGTGTGAGGAGTAATTATGCAAATGAAAACACTTCCTCATGTCTAGCAGCCATGTCTCTGCATAATCATCCTTCTTGTGCTCACCATCAAATGTAGGAGGTTGGATTTTGTTCATTTCTCCTTGTAGCTCATCCACCCCAGACCTCCTCTTATATTTCCTGACAAGGGATGGACTTGAACTACTATGTGCTCTCTTAGTGGAATGCCTTTGGGAGTGATGGTAATGTCTGCCAACACTTCTTGTTCTTCTCCTCTCATCATGAAACCTGTGACTTCTTGATTTGCTTGAGTCATTCTCCTTATCCATCTTCTTTTCTATCTTTTCCAAGCTCTGCATTAACTTTGTTTTGAATCCCTCCTACTGCTCCTTGGCTTTCACAATCCTTTCATTGTCAACTTTATAACTTTGGACATCCTTTTGCAAATTTTTAATGGTCTCTACCAAGTTCATGTTTTCTTCCTTTCCTTCTCCATGTCCATTTGAGTTTGTACCTTTATTACCCATATTGACATACATCCTTCTCATATAATCTTCATGGCTGTAAGCCCCCTGTGTATCCTCCATGATTTTGAACTTTGTGCTGATCCTATTCTTAATTTTTGTTAACTCTGCAAAATGTGAAACCAACAAAACTTGTTAGGTCAGTTGATTTAATAAATTCATGAAATTATGTACAATTTTGGTTCAATAATGCATCATAATTCCTTCTTATGATTTCCTGAAAAATTGACTACCCAGATCAATTTTATGGGTGAATATTTATATTCTAGTGTCCAAGACCTTTCCAATGCCTACTTCCATGCTCAATTCTGAGTCTTGAGCAGAAATTTATGGTTATTTGAAAATTGTCCTTTCTGTGAGGGAAATCCTTGTACATGTGATATTCTTTAGAGCTGAATTAGCTCTTGGACCCGTGATGGATCCTCTCATAATGTACACAGGCCCTTTTTTTTCTTTATGCATGTCTAACAAAACAAAAACCTGCGAGCGCTTTTCTCTAAGCCCCGTTTTACCTTAGAATCAAATTTCCGGTGCTAGCCCCTTTATTTCGATGTAAACCTCATACGACCATGGGCTAGGACTAGACGCTTAGAAAAAAGGTGCTATTCAGAGCTGCGAGACTCTGACACTCTAGAACTTTGGGCTTCAAAGGTTATTACAACAACACACTCCAAATATCCTAAATGTCGAACTGGAGAACTCCCAGTGAGGCGCTATTTGGAGCTTCATTACTCTGACGCTCCAGAACTTTGGGCTTCAAGCATTTTAACCACAACACTTTCCAATTCCCCTGAACGTCGAAATGGCGAATTCTCGAGGAGGCATTATCCGGAGCTTCATTACTCCGACGCTCCATAACTTCAGGCTTCAGAGGTTTTAACCACAACACTTTCCAATTCCCTCGAACGCTGAAGTGGCGAACTCTCGGAGAGGCGTTATCCAGAGATTTGTAACTCCAACACTCTATAACTTTAGGCTTCAAAGGTTTTAACCACAACACTTTCCAATTTCCCCAAACACCGAAGTGGAGAACTACCAAAGAGGCACTATCTGGAGCTTCGTTACTCCAGCGCTCCAGAACTTTGGGCTTCGGAGGTTTTAACCACAACTCTTTCCAATTTCTGCGAATGCCGAAGTGGCGAACTCCCAGAGAGGTGCTATCTAGAGCTTCGTTACTCCGACACTCCAGAAATTTGGGCTTCAGAGGTTTTAACCAAAACACTTTCCAATTCCCCCAAAAATTGAAGTGGCAGATTCCCGAAGGGTTCAGGGATCAACGGTCCATGCTTCCTCCCAATATCTATAGCTGAGAGGAACTCTGTGACTCTGCACTTCAGAAGTTCTGAGACTCCAATGCACACTTCCTCCCGAATTGTCAAACACAGAACTGGAAATGGGTGTAGATCTACAACTCTCGCTTCTCCTGTAGCCTGTGACTAAGATTAGCTCTAGGCTTTGGGGCTTCTTGCTGCTAATCACCCCCAACTTCCCAAACTTTTGAACATTGAATTGGAGAAGGGAGGAGATCCATGGTCCACGTGTCCCCGTCAATGAACAACTAGGATTGACTCTGGGCTTCAAGACTTTGGGACTTTCCGCACCATAACACATTTCACCCACAATCCTTCGGAGGGCTGAATACTTGATAATCTGTTGACACGTGTACCCGAAAACCAATGGTTAGGATTTACCCTGGCCTTCGAGGTTCTTTTCTCCAAATCATCACCACAACCCCGAATAGTCAAATCTTCTAAATTGTGAAGGGAAAAGATCAACGACTAAGACTTCTCGGTTGATCAACAATGGGGATTAACTCTGGTACTTTAGAGCTTCGACCACTTTCCAATGGTTATCTCTGAAATCTCCTAGATAGACGAATGTCGAAGGGATACCAATCAATGACCCCCAATTCACTCTAAGATCTACGAATGAGATCTATTTTAGGACTCCGAGCTTCGGGAATTTCACCTCCTAGCAACACAAGGACTAAAATCTCCCGAAGTGTTGAATCATGAACCGTGAGATCTACGGCTCAGATTCCATGATGGGATCTATGACTGGGATCCTCTCCACTTTTTCCAAGACTTATGGCCCAAGAACCTTGATCAACGATCGTCGTTCTCCCATGATTAGATCTAATGGCTAGGATATGATCTCCTTTGCCGTGCGCTTCTCCTCTCATATAGGTTTGATCCATCGGCCCAGATCTAATATTGTGTCCCAAATCAATGGTTGTTGTGGTTTCTCAAACTGCTACACCTCCTGATCTTTTGAACACCATCAAATTGTTCTCTCAACGCCCTCCTAGCACCCTGTAACTTCAATTCTCTGTGAAATTTCACTTCAATTTAACTTTCTCAACCCATCCAGGTCATTGTTGAAAATTGGAGCTCTGATACCATATTGCAGCATCCCCAACAACCAACTAAGCTATGCCACATAATATTTTTTGGAATGTATACAAAATTAAAGCATACAAATATTCTACAAATACATAGATTCATACAGAATAATACTAAAAATACACATGCAATACACAAAGGGAAAACCCATAAAAATAAATGCATACATAATAATAATGCAACATGTAATTCAACACACAATTGACACTTACATATTGTCCTTTCTGCATCCTGGCTCACCAACCTAAGTACATTTGTATTTACATTTGTAGTTGGGATTCGACCTAGGGGTAGTACATGTATTCTTCCCAACCACATTTTTACCGATTGAATGATAGATATTTTTGTTTAAAGACACCAAAAATGTAACATGCCCACTATAATCCTCAGTTTAAATAATTCATAATGTAGATATGAATGTGGCTATGACCAAGTGATGTAATGTTCAATTGTATTTTTCATTTTTAAATAAATAAAATGTGATACCAGTTGTTGGGGATATGGACAAATATGGGGGCTAATTTTTTCACAAGATAAGAGAGTGTCTAAGAGGGGTACAAGGGGGAAATTAATTATGAGTATGGTAAGGTCTTTGGCTAGATGGGAGTGAAGACCCTCACCCAAGTCCTCAAGGAGATGAAACTTGGGGTTACTCTGACACCCAAGTTGGGAAAATGGATGCCTTGGGCATGTGAATGTACCAAGGGGCTTTCCCAAGTATGAAGTGACCAAGAGATTGGGGTGTGCCGAAATGAGGGGTGCACCAAGGTTGGGCATGTCGGTCCCAAGGGACACGACAATTTATGAGCACATTGGTTAGTTTGGGCGACCGGTTCTACGAAGGGGAAAGATGATTCATTTATGAGATCAAGTCCACAAAGGATCAAGAAGATTAATTTGGAAAGATGAGTTCACGAAGGGGTGCGACACCCCCAAAGGATGTGATGGTTCATGATGGTGACCTTTGGAGTCCCTATAAGAGAAAAATGGTGCACAACCAAGGAAGGTAGATTTGGAAGACAAGGAGAGCAAGATGAGCTTTGTGGTTCTGAGGAAGGCTTAAATGAACAAGGGAGAGTTCCCTCAAGGATCCATGTCACTCCACATGGGAGGAATTGTGCTACCTTGAGGTGGATTTAGTGGATAGACTGGGGCGACCTACTTTTGGGCCGATTTTGGGGAAGTCTGGAAACACATGTCTAATGGAGGCACATTTGAGACAAAACCAAAATTTGTGAAGTCTGTGGTTGAGGGAACGTCTGAGGTGCACCGTAGGAGGTTTTGGATACGATTGTGACAAAGAGTCTTGGTGTGAAAAATATTTTTATGAGTGGCTTGGCGAGGTGAGGCGAGTCGTTTGACTCTGCCAAAGTTTTAAACTGACCCAATAGTGCTCATATTGTTGTTATTTTGCAATAACAAAGACTTGGTTGGGTGTTAGGAATGGTTCATGTCATCCACACTATTTATATGTATGTATTTCTTTTGTTCCACTATTATTCTCTTGGCTTCTCATGTTCATGGATGTATGCTTAAATATGACTAATTTTTAAAGCTGTTAACAATTGTTTAAGTATACAAGAGTTACACTAGAGTAGGAGTGTGACTCGTTGGTAGCCTAGAATAGAGTATCGATATGCTATAGGTAAATAGGTGTAGTATGGATGAAGTATCCTTGGTGTTTCCAAGAAGTCAAATGAGAAATTTTGCAGTGCGGCATGCCCTCAAGAGGTGCACGATCATAAGATTTGGCTAGTCACACTATGGGGATGTGACATGTATTAATTCAACCCATTTTCTAGAATTTTATTATCATTAGGGATAACTTCTATTTTTTGTTTGAGTGTATGAGAGCCCAATCACTAAACTCATGTAAGAGGGTGGGTGTGAGAGTCACATCCCATAGTTATTGGAGAGCATGCAGGGTGCACTGAAGTACAATCAATATTGGGTAGAGTGAGCAGTCAACTATCTTTAGAAAAAATGGAGGAAATTTGTATGGGAAGTTACATGCAGTTTTACACATGGATTTTTACATGAACAACAAGTAGGGATCAGAGAAAAAAGAGCATTAGAGCTAGAGAAATAAGGTAGGGTGAATTTCGGAGCATGTTGTAGAATTTTTGTAGCATTCAGGAGATGAACATTGAAGAATCAGGTTGTCAGGCCTGAAGAGTGAACTCTTGTGTGAGTTTCATTGTGACAAAAAGTGTTTGTTGCTGTTGCTAGTAGTTTTCCTGGTAGTGAGTTCCCTTGAGTTCCTAGTAGAGAGATTCCTAGTTACATGTTCTAAAGAGACTGATAAATGAATGGGACACTCGATGGACTGAGAATAGTGAAGGGGTACATTCCTTGGGTTGGGAAGGTCAAGAGGAAGAGAGCTAGAGGAAATTCGATATAGTTGTAGGATAATACTAGTGGGTCATGGGATATTGATTTATGAGTGGAATGTGAGAGGCACCCTTTTCTTGTGGATTATTAGCCCCAGTTCTGGGGTGAATTGCTATTGAGAATTGGAACAAAAAGTCTATGGTTGGGTGGAACATACTTCCCAAGTAGCTGCTTTCACAATTGTTTTAAAAAGATAAGTTTTTATATGTTTTCTTGAGTTAATTTATGAGTTTAATTGTTGTGCATTTTACTTTGTGCATGAGAATGGATTATATGTTGTTATGGTGAATTTATTAGCTGCATTTACGTTTTTAACTAGTATAGACAATTGCATGAGATTGATTTTCATTTTGTTCGTAATTCGGTGTTTAAATGTATCTATTGATCGATTTTAGTAGTAACAGTAATGGGATTCCATCACAGTGCTCAAAATGTTGCGGGCGGCAGGAAATATTTGTTGTGTGCAGTACAAAGCCTGTTACATGTGCGGTTTGTCTTAGTGATGAGGAAACATTCATATTAGCTAGCATGATGTAGATACACTTAAATAATTGGTATTTGCAATGGTTAAATTTGTGGATAATTCATAGTTGGTAAGCTACATGAATTCAGTTAGCAGAAAAAGTTTCAAATTTATGTGTATTTTCCGCAAGTAATATTCCTCGGTTAAGCTGGGGGACTTTATAGATTGGTATAAGAGATTTTTGGTTCAACACCGGACTTGTATCGGCCTGAGATCTGCATGAAGTAGGTAAATTCATCATCTTAGCATTTGAATTGTGCCAAATTTGGGGAAAACGATAAAATCTGAGTGAAATCCCCAAATTTCTAAGCAAAATCAAGTCAGAATTGCACTCATAATGGTTGTCATGGAGGGGTCATTTCGACTTCCAAGTGACTGAATTTCTCTTAGACAAGAAGGTTAGACATTTTCAAGATGGTCACAAGTTGAAAATAGGGAAAATCAACTAAGTGAAGAAAGGACTTGCGTGCACTAAATATTGGCTTTGCACGATGCAGAATTGGTGGTGCGCAATATAAAACTTTACGCACACTAGATATTAGTGCACGGTATAAAAACTTTTGCGCATTGGATATTGGTGTGTGGTATAAAAATTTGTGTGCATTGGATATTGGTGCGTAGTATAAAAAATTGCGCACACTCGATATTGGTGTGTGGAATAAAAAGATGCACGTACTGGATATTGGTGCACGGTATAAAAATTTTCATGCACTGAATATTGGTGTGCAATACAAAAAGTTGTGTGCATTGGATATTCGTGCATGGTATAAAAATTTGTGTGCGCTTAAAAGTGGTGCACGATATAAAATTGTGTGCATTCAATATTGGTGTGTGGTATAAAGGTTGTGCGCACTGAATATCGGTGCGTGGGGCGTGCATTAAATATTGACGTTGAACATTGTTTCTCTAACACACACTGAATTTTGGAGCTAATACAAAATTGATGAGCGCACAAGCTTTGAAAATGAAGAAGAGAAGAAGGGTGTCCACATAGGAAAAATTGTCCTATAGTATAAAAAAAAACCTAAGTCTAGAGAAAAAATCGTATTTTATCCATAAAAGAGCATAATAACTCAGAAGAAGATAATATTTTCTGGGATTTTTCAATAGTGTCGAGGTCTACACAAGTGTCACAGAGGGACACTAGCTAATTATGCTTTGATTTTTTTTTTCAGAAAATGCAAATTACATGTTTTTGAAGATCAGGGTCAAGCTCAATGGCAGGAGGATAGTTAATGTTGAAACTTGTACACAATGTTAGAAAATAAGACATGAAAACACTATGTGAAGGGATTGGCCAGAATCTAAGGGGTTTGGAGTGGAGGTGCCAAAATAGGACAAAATCCATTATTCTAGGCCACTTTTTGAGGATTTTTGGGATTTTCAGAAGAGGAAAAGTGTCCCAAGATGGAAAACATGGAAACAATTATTTACTCAACATTTTGTATACTCATCAATCTAGAAAACTTTGTTTTAGTGATTTTTTTCCATAAGTGTGTAGTTTGGGAGATAGCCAGTTTGGCTACAAATTATAAGCCTAGAAAAAGGGGTGAAAAAAGACAAAGTTAACATTTCCAGATTGCTGCATTTTTTGACTGGAGCATCTGATTGACAATCTAAGAGTTGTTATGAATTCCTTGTCATCATTGTTATCTATGTCTCTAGAAATTTTTCTCTAGTTCCTGACAGATTTACTTCTACAAGTGGCATAAGTTGGTGTCTGGGATTAATTACACCAGAATGAAAAGTGTGCAAGAGGGGTAAATTAGCAATATTCAAACGACTATAAATTTCTACTTAGAGCTTAGAATTGAGCAAGAAAGTAGTCGTTGGAAATATCTCAGAGAGGGGGATCCATATATCAACATGTAAAATTGATCTGGATAGTTTAACTTACAACCTACACAAAGGAAGATGACTGGTGGCATTAGAAAGAAGAAAACTTTATGCATTCTTTTCCAGGGTTGTGCTTATATATATTTTTGTCTAACATAAAATTATTTGCATGAACATTTTCTTGCATAATATTTAGGTATAGGAAGGTAGTTTGGTTCATGTATGAGAACCATAGCCATGGAATATGCCTAGGGGTCTTACAATCATGAAGAGGAATTCAGAGGGGTACATGTTAGCATGGGAAATGTTGAGAAAGAGTCTAATGGAAGAAAAGGTAGGTAGGAGCCTGTAACCATAAGAAGCCTGCAGAGAGAAGTGTAGAGCTATAGGGATGATAATGAGAAGATTATGAAATCTCAAGAAGAGATACTACAAATATTGAACATGTTGCAGAGGCAAGCCAATAAAGACTCTAGCACAAAGCAAGCGGCTAGTGATAGACAAGTGACAACATATAGATCCCATAGAAGAAGGGATGACCATGGGAATGATATGGAATCATAGAGTATGAGAAGTAATCATCATTCCCCAGGGAAATCCATTAGGAGAGCTCATGCAAGTTTAGGGCCAGGGAGTAGCTCAAGTGTGTCTTCTATTAGGAGGTAGAGGAGAAGGCCTAAGACAAACATTTTTCAAGGTGAAATCAGGAAAATAAAGGCATCAAATTTCAATGGTGAGCACAGGAAGGGAGAAGAGGCCGAGACCTTTCTTTTGGAAATGAATAAATATTTCCAGTTGAAAGATTATCCCTCCAAGGTAGAAACAAGAATTTCAACCTACCACTTGCAAGGAAAGGGAACCATGTGGTGGGATCAACTTAAGCAAGAAAAACACCTTGATGAGAGGAAGGTCTCATGGAGATAATTCAAAGGATATTTCCAAGATAAATATTTGTCTAAGCATTACTATGATAGGAAGATGAAAGAGTTCTTTGAACTCAAGTTGGGAAGCATGACAAGAGTACAAGAAGAGGTTCTTTGAGTTCTTAAAGTATGTGGGATTCATAAAGGATGAGAAGGAAAAAATCCAAAGGTTTTTGAGTGGGTTACCCTCCTTCTACAGTGAAAAGTTACAATATGATAACCCTATAAATTTGGAGGAGACCATAAGAAGATAAAAATATCTTTATGAGAAAAGTAGAGGGAGGCCAGTCTTCCTAAAGGCTTGGAATGAAAATATGAAAGGAAAGAGGGATCAAAGGAATAAATGTTTTAAGCCACCCTTTTTAAAGAACAACTCCCAAGAAAATTAGCAAGGACAATCAACCCATAATGAACACAAGATAATATATTTATTTGGGAAAATTCCAAGGCAATAAAATGTACAATGTTGGGGATGTGAAGGAAATCACTTATATTGATATTTCCCTCACAAAGATGAAAGAATGAGGACTTCACACAACTTCAGGAGGCTGAAACAATGGAAGACATGGGAGGAAACGTGTCAAGCATTTATGCAACCTTGGACAACAAGCAAGAAGAATATCAATCCCCCATTATTGAAGTAGAAGGTAAGATTGATAACCATCCCATAACAATTTTAATTGATTCTGAAGCTAACCATAGTTACATAAAATCTAATATTGTTGAAAGATTTCACTTGCAAAGGAGTAAGCATAAGAAATCTTGGTTAGTGCAGTTAGCTATAGGGGGCTAAGAGAAATATCAATGAGGTGGTTAAATATTTCCCAATAGACATGAATGGACTTAGAACAAAGATAGACGTGAACATCATACCATTGGGTTCATATGACTTCCCAATTGGCATGGATTGGTTGGAAAAACACCATGTTGTCCTAGACTATTACAACACGACAATAAATTGTCTTGATGAGGGAGGGAAGTAGGGAAAGATTCAAGGCATTCTGAGATCTGTATTTGTTATAGAAATTTTAGCTATGCAGTTGAAAAAAGAGTTTAAGAAGGGGATGTCAAATTTTTGCATCCCATATGGAAGAGGCAGCCAGAGATAAAGTGGCAAGTATTGAAGACCATTTGGTCTTGAAATATTTTGAAGATGTTTTTTGGGACATTCTAGGATTTCCACTAAAGAGAGACATTGTTTTCTCTATTTATTTGGTGCCATGAACTTCCCTAGTGTCCAAGACACCTTACAAAATGGGCACACCAAAATTGAAAGAGTTGCAGATACAACTTGAAGAACTATTAAATAAAGGTTATATACGCCCAAGTGTGTCACCTTGGGGAGTGTCGTTTCTTTTTGTGAATAAGAAATATGAAACCTTAAGGCTGTGTATTGACTTTAAACAACTGAATAAGATCACAATAAATAAAAAACATCCTTTTCCAGGGATTGATGATCTTCTTTATCAGTTGAAATGTGCAAGAATATTTTCCAAGATTTAATTGAGATCATGTTATCATCAAGTGAGGATAAAGGAAGAGAATATCAACAAGACAACATTCAAAACAAGATATGGGCATTATGAATTTACGGTAGTGCCTTTTGGACTATCAAATGCCCAATCTATTTTTATGTGCCTAATGAATGGAGTGTTTAGGGAATACTTAGACAAGTTTGTGATTGTGTTCCTAGATGATATACTCATCTATTCAAGGACATAAGAAGAGCACGAGAAACATTTAAGAATGGTGTTGCAAGTTTTGAGAGAGCACAAATTGTATGCCAAGATAAGTAAGTGCATCTTTTATCAAAAGAAAATTCACTGCTTAGGGAATATTATATCATAAGATGAGATAACAGTTTATCCTGAGAAGATAGAGGCCATTAGAGGGTGGCCATCACCAAGAAATGTGACAGAGGTCAGATAATTTATGAGTCTTTCTAGGTACCAAAGATTCATAAAATATTTTTCAAATATCACAAGCCCAATCACTTTGCAAAACAAGGGAGTGAAATTTGAGTGGAATCGCAAATGTGAAGGTAGTTTTTAGCAGTTGAAATATATTTTGACCGGTGCACTAATCTTAAAGAAAGCATATCGAGATGAATATTTTGTATTGTGCACAAATGCATGCAATGAAGGGATCAGTGGAGTCCTCACTCAAAAAGAGCATGTGGTATGCTATGAATCTTGAAAATTAAAGGAGCATAAGAGGAATTATGCTACACACGACTTGGAATTAGCAACCATTATACATTCATTAAAAATGTGGAGACATTACCTTATGGGGAGAATATTTGAGTTAAGGAAAGACCACTGTGGTTTGAATCATTTTTTTGGAAAACCAACATTAAATGCTAGACAAACTAGATGGCTGGAATTTATGAGTGAATATGACTTTGAAATTAAGTATATAAAAGGAAAAAAAAATCAGGTGGTTGATGCACTCACATAAGAGCTCATGAAATGCATATTTCATCCATCAACATGTTCAACACATATTTAAAAGACAAAATTTTAGAGGCTGCAAATTCAGATCAACAATATTTAAGAATAAAAGAAACATCACAACAAGGCAATTTACAACAAAAAATTAATTATTATGATCTGCAAAAGGATGGAATACTCACGTATAGAGGAAAAATATATGTTCCAAATTCTAATGAGTTGAAAAATATAGTGTTGAGGGAAATGTGCAATGTGATGTATGTTGGGAACCCAGGATATTAGAAAACAATTGCAACTATAAGAACCTAATATTTTTGGCCAAGAATGAAGAAAGAAGTGGCTAATTACATAGCTAGGTGTCTAGAATGCCAAAAGGTGAAAACAAAGCATAGACATCTAGTGGTTCTGCTACAACCATTCCCCATTCTTGAGTGGAAATGGGAAGTGGCTACAATTGATTTTGTCACCAAGCTTCCTAGAACAATGAAGAAACATGATTCCATCTTGATGGTGGTAGATAAATTAACTAAGGAAACACATTTTATTCCTGTGAAGACAACACACAAGGAAACAAATATTGCAGAGATCTACATGAAAGAAGTTATTAGGCTACATGGGGTGCCTAAGGAAATTGTTTCAGACAGTGTAACATCCCCAACATCCAACTGGGCTATGCCACATAATATGTTTTGAACTATATACAAATTAAAACATATACACACATAAAACCAAAAAATACATTCTGAAAATGCACAGATTCATACAAAACAATAATACAAATACACATGCAACACACACAGGAAAAACCCATAAAAATAAACGCATAAATAATAATGCAACATGTAATTTAACACACAATTGACACTTATCTTGGTAAGAATATCACCAACTTCATGCAAACCTTCTAGGAACCTCCTAGCCTTAGACCACGCTACTCATCACTCTCAGTAGTGGGTCACCCCCGAGCTGGGACTAAACTCCACCCAGGTAAAGGGATTCCTAACCAGGCTGATGTATCTCAGACAACAGGAAAGACTTCATCACAAGTGCCAAAACAAACTAACATCCTATAGTCCTTGATTCTCCACATGCATGACCCACCCCAAGAAGTGTGCCCCTTCTCTTCTCAACAGTCCTTTGGCTTCCCCACTTCCTTTCCGAGGCTTCAACAACAGACCAGACAGGAAGTCTTAGATCCCTGTAGCTACAGTTTGGCACCTTCGGGAAATCAATTCCCAACAATTCTCTCACCTAGAGAGAATTTCTCATGGGCCTGAAAACCCGTCTCTTCAGTATCCCATGGGCATGAAAACACGCCTCTTCAGTCCAACTCCCAAGATAACCGACTACAGATACAGGTACAGGTACAGGTACAAGTACAATTACGAATATAGGTACATGTACATGTACGGTTACAGATACAGATACATGAAGGTATGAAGGATAGCTGAATGTGTGAGTGAATGATGATGGAATGATCCAATCCTAGGAAAATGAACTAAGTCCAAGTTATATGTATGCATGTTCCCAACTTGACACTTTTCATGTTGAGAGCTACTTTGGTCCACTTGTCCCCATCCTTAGAACTCATGATAAATAATTATCCATGCTTTATACTTTAATGAATATTAATATAATATTCCTTTTTGGCTTAAGCTCCCTATATTAGCCCCTTATCCTTAACTTTTATCCCCCCCTTTCCCTAAATAGAGGAGTTTAGTCCCCCATACACTTTTATTGTGGTCGGTCTACATGCAATGATGTATTATATTAATGATAAGACATATACAAAATTAGGCTCACTGGACTTTAGCATCTAGGCTCTCCGGCCTAATTCAACACATAAGTCTCCTAGATTATAATAACTGGCTCACCAACCTATACAACAAAACATATACATAGAGGCTTCCTGGCCTCAAAATCGTGCGCACTTAGTTTACTGCGCGCGATATCTTGGAATGTGCACACTTCATCATTTTAGTGTGCAACACATGTGTGCACTATACCATGGAAGGTGCATGAAAAATGATATTAAACAACTCACCAACTTATAAACACAACATATACACAAAGGCTCTCTGGCCTTAATATCGTGCACTCAATTCGGTGTGCACAGAACTCTAGAATGTGCGCACTCTTCTTTTGGTATGAGATTCCCGCGCACTGACTCAATGCGCACAAAATTAGACCAAAGACCCTGCATCATTAGCTCACCAAATTATAAGAATATTTACATTTATAATTTGGGATTCAACCTAGGGGTATTACAATCCCCTCCCCTCATTTATGCACTTTCCTTAGTGCATTATATACCATGTACCATTCAATATATATATCTAAGATTTATCTATTGGAAGCTTGTTATTCATCTGGCACTCTACTTTCCAACACCAATTTTGCTATTCATGCTACAACTGGAAGTCAATTTCTCTATTTCATAGAGCTGCTTCCGTGAATAATTCATCTCACTGTTGCATTTGACACACCCTCCTTATGGCAGCTACCATGCCATAAGAATCCTTGGGTTGCTTCCTCCTTGTTGCAATCACCCTTCCAGGCTCAGACATCCCTTCACTACTACGTAGTCCTTCAACGATCCATCTTGCCAAGGATTTCACACATAAGGAGGGCTCTAACCCATTACCAGAACCCCACCAAGGTTCTATAATTATTGGGCTTTAGTGTCTTCCATAGTAGTTGTTCTTTCCCAACATTCCAACTTTAATCAAGATTATCTCATTTGCATCACACACATGTAGTTATCATGAGACAACATTATAACAATTCCATTTTAGAAATCAAATTAATTTCATAAGGAATTCAATTTTTTCCCAAAATATGAAATTCTATTTCATATTTTTTTTTTCATCCTTGTTACAATAATAGGATGTAGTCTTCCTTCTGCCTTTCATAAAGCACCATGTTGAATACCATTTTTTCTGCAATGATTCTATCTTTCATACAACCAACATATTGTCAGTATTTCATGTACATCATATTTTAATTGCAATATGTACAAAAACCTTATGCAATGATCTTAGAATTTCCTACACCTAGCAATCCAATCACAATTACCAAAAAATTTATTAGATAGAGTGACTCATCATTCTATGCATATGCCTATTCACAATTAATGACAGTAAGTTCATTATTTCAATTTTCTGAACATAATTTTTTGTAGTCACTATTCATGTGACTACCCGACTCACAACTTTCCTGTTGCAATGTCTAACAGTTCCTGAAATGTTCTCATCTCCATGAGTTAACAACATTTATGTTGTTAGTATAATTATTTCCATGCAATAATATATATGCATCCACTCACAAAACACATTCAAAAAATGCATTTAAGTATACAATTCTATCATGTATGAGTGCAACTCTACCACTTACTAGGCATGAGTGCAACTCTCAATGCATATCTATTCAATGCACCTTTGCATTGATTTTCAAAATGATCTTTATCTAAGTCATGTATCTCACCATTCACAAATTGGAAATCTGACCAATGTCTTGACATATTCTCCACACACTTCCCATTGTCTTCTCAATTGCTTGGATGCCTTCCTTTTCGACCCGAACACTACACCAAGAATACAATTATGTGGTGTTCATTAGTGTTAGCAAAAATGTTGCAGTCCAAGTTTTATTTAAAGGTAGGAAGCTCATTGGGTATTTGTGTGGCACATAACCTTTCTATATCCATACCTTTCCATATCCAACCTTATCCTGGTCTCATACATGACTAGATTTCCTGGCATCATTCATATAACAAGTTCTTATCTTTTATTTCTTTGATTATTACCTCATAAACAAATTAGAATGACATGATACTATGTCAGTGTGTGCATTCAAAAGATAAAATTTTTTGATAACTATAACATGCCTCTAGCCTTTACCACATTTAGTGGTAACTGTTGACGATTGAAAACGTCAACGAAGTTTCTCTCGCAAAGTGTTGATAAAAGCTTGTTATTATAAAAAATAAATAATACTAGTAGGTGGGACCCCCTTGAACTATTGGAGAGCAAATTTGTTCATTTTTTTTTTGATGTTGATATAATGTGCGATACGCCTCACATGGTTGATGAAGATCTTGTGGTTATTGGTTATAAATTGAGCTTATGAAGGGTTGATCTCTTATATTACTACAACCTATGCTATTCATTAATGTCATTGTTGTTTGTTCTTATTGCACCTGCATAACAAACATGTTAGTAAAATGACATGAAGGGTAGTTCTGAGAGAGGAAAAACACTAGAACAAATGCAAGGGAAGGGAACCTAGTTTTGCAACATCACGGGTGAGTAACTTAAAAGAAATGAGAAAAAATTGCAAGGGGGAGATTTAAAAGCTAGCCTAACTATACTACATGCATGAAAACACTTGATGATTATTGTTAAGCCCTAGCTAGCAAGTAAATGGTTGTGAAATGGTGATTGAATTACATGTTTAATATGCATATGTTGAATTACATGTTTAAATATTGGTGGCACATTTGGCAAGGTGATAATGCTAATGGTTATGCAATGGTTAAAGGAATTATGTGGCTGATATACATTTGGTATTTTTGGATAGATTGAACATTGGTGGCTCATTTGATAAGGTGGTGAATGTTGATGGTTAGGCGATCTTGTTTGAGTTATATGATGTGAATGAGATATGGTGATTGCACTAATGGATTTTAATGTGGTGATGGTTTAGATACACATTTGATTAGTTGTGTTAATGGAGAATTTTTTGGCATGTACTGTTGAGTTAATGAGATGTGGGTGGAGGCAATGTGCATTTACTACACGTCACCTTTACTCTTCCCGTTGGCCGCCACCCTAGTCAGGCCATTGTTCGATCTTGTTGCTGTGTTTATGCTCCGAAATTTTAGCAGGGTGGAACTGCTCGACCAACTCTCGTTTTAAGGAATTCGATTAACAGGTATGTCCTTTTTTTGGCCATTCTTGACTTTGCTCTGGTTATGAAATTATTATTGGTTCATCTGTATGGGTTTGTGTTTTTCCTAAGTGTTGCAACTGTGTGAAATTTTGGTGTTGAATGAAAATGGATGGTTCTTCCTATAATTTTTTGAGTTCATAGAGGTTATGGATCTTCCTGGTGATAGCTCCCTGTTACCACTACCGGTTCAGTTGGAGGGTTTTTGTTTAAAGTCTTGGGTGGATGGTTGTCCCCACGCATGCGCATCTCTGGTTTTTATGGGTTTAATGGCTGAAGGCACTCTACATCATTGTGTTTTTTCATTTGGGAAATGATTGATTTCATCACTAAAGGCCATTAAATGGAATCTCATGTTATAACTCGGCCTTGTCATCACCTCAACGATGTGGTTGTTTTAATATCCATAAGGGTTACTCCCTATGCGCGTTAAGCACCATGATCCGTCGAGTTGGAGCCTCTCTCCTCTATGATAGCCCTCCTGTCTCGGGACTTGTTATCCATCCCCGAATAATTCATGGTTCCCTATGTGTATGCACTGTTGGTATCGAGGTTTTTCACCATTGATGGAAGTTGGCTCTAGCTTCCCTGTGTTAGTCACAGTGCGAAACTTTAACTCCACAGGTTCAAGGGTTGACATGGAACACCAGCCTGGCCTGTTGGTTTTACCACTTGATTGTTGGATGGTTGTATATTTTCGACTATTTCTGAGTACATGCCCGTCTAGTTGGCTATATGATAGTTGTGTTGGTTTGGAATTTAGTTATTACCTCTGTAAAACATTGGTAAACCCTATTTGTTATCTGCACGAATCAAGTTACACAGTCGCTCTCCTTACGTTTGATAACTCAGTGTTGTTTAATGGAGAGGGATTTTTCCCCAATTCAAATGGATGTGTGGGTATGCATAGCTACCACAACTTGTTAGGTTGATTGATTTTCTACAACAGTGGCAAATTTTTGGTTAATACACAGTCATTAGTAATTGCACTGAGAATCATTTGGACAATTAATTGGCATTGGTTATAAGGACTTGATGTTGCTCACACATATCGTGTGTGTGCATGGTGTTTTTGAAAATGAATTAATGGGCATGGTAACTGTGTTCTTCTTTGGGCTGAATGACTATTGAGCTGGATCACTATAGATATTTTTTCCACTGCATCTTTATATTTGTTCAACTGTGTAAACCTGGGCTTACACAACATAGTCGATTACAGTGTGATTAGGTCACAATGATACTATATTTAATCGATGGATCGACATGGTGGATGAGTTAATGAAATGGATGCATATTGTTTTTGTTGAATGGAGATGTTGCCTCATTGTGTTTGTTGGATGTGCACTATGTATAACATAGATGGCTTCACACTCAGGGATAACCACAGAGTTTTTGAGCATGTTTTGTTGCAATCGATCATTTGTTAAGAAATGTTTTTGATACCCCGTCATGTTGAATGGATGGTCCAGTTTTAAGTCACATTAAATTTTTTTTTTTTTTTGGTAGTGGCAGAACTACATTGCTTGGGCCAATTGCCCTGTGCGTAGCTTGTGTCAAAATGGTGACTGTGGGTTGTATTTCGGTCTTGATTATTTTGGGTTACTACCATGTATGTTCAAAAAATGTCGTTTCATTTAAATGATGGGCCCGATTGTAGTAATAGTGACTTCATTGTTAATTTGAAAACATGACTTTGGGTGTAGTTGTGGATTGAAGAAATGCATGGGCAGTGGTTGTTTTTGGTAGTTACAGATTGGAAATGGGCATTGTTCGTAAATTTTTATAAAATGCAGAGTGTGTGAATGAAGGGAACAAAACCTCTTGCAAATTGTATAGGATGCCCGCTGTTTTGTGATGGCACTATGTGGGACATTTGATTTTGAATAATGAACTTGTTAAATACACATAAATTATTATTTAGTCAAGTGATTGGTGGTTGATGCATCTCCTTCCACATAATGTTTTATGGATCACTTAATTAATCCCATGAATAGTAACCATCCTTCTTCCCTTCCATTATTTCACTTTCCGCTAATTACAAACCCCGTCACCTCCCATATCCCTTTTTCACTCCCTGTTTTGAGATTGATTACAACTAAGAGGATTTCTGTGTTAAATGGATGAAAGTGGCAGTGTCTTGTGTGGATTGTAGTGAGGTTTTATTGGTTTTCTTATAGATGATTGTTGTTATCATTGAGAAGTGACCATTCTTCTCCCCTTTCATTATATCATATTTTCACTCAATACAAACCCTCACATATCCCAAAACCCTGTTTCACCCCCCTGCTCGTTGGTTAACAATAATTTTTTTTGTATGGATTGGATTGCATGAGTCTGATACATTTTGAGCCAAATCTATTTCATATTTTTAAGAGTTGTCATGCATGGTTATTTAAAAGACTATTTTCTAATCGATTACACATGCAGGATGAGTTTTTTCAGTCGAGGAAGCCATGGCCGAGGAAACAGAGGTAGAGGCTGTTCGTGCTCGAATCGTCGCCGGGTGGGAAAAAATGGGAGCACTAGCATGCCCTGTTGGGCTTGGCAAGGCAGAACAGGATGCTGTGGAGCAAAAAGGGTTAACATAAAACAAAATTTAAATACAATCTAACTAACAGCTGAAAGCAAATAACAATTCGAAAATAAACAAAAACGTCAAGTATGAGACAAGGGAGTCATCAATGTGTTATAACCCTAAAATGCACCATACAGGTTTAACTGGCATCAGGTCAACTCATGCCTCTTCCTAGCCAAAGCCATGCTGAACAAATCCTCAAAAAACCACTTAAAACAAGCAACCCGCGCCCTAACTTCTCACTGGGTGCGGGCGACCGCTTGCTGTCCTTTTACTGCACGCGGGCATCCGCGGGCTAGCCTAAAACAGCCCGCGGGTACCTAACAAAGCAAAAAATCACGCAAGTTTCCGCCGGGACACGAGACTTTTTGTCAGTTAACTGGAACTCTT
>JZKD02S2366781.1:262636-274113 GCA_000966675.3 Picea glauca | reverse complement strand
AGCTGATGGACTGGTTGTCAAAGGCTAGGCTCTGAATCATCTGGACAGCGTAACTCTGCTTTGAATTCTCTGCTAAAACAATGAGTCTTCACGGCTATTTATAGCATTTTCCAGGTGGTCACGTAACCAGCTTCTGGTGTAAACACGGACATGTTTAGGGTTCACTTAAGCCATCAATTCGCCGAATTTGCAGAGCCAACCCTGATCTGAAGGTCAAATCATCTTGGGGGCTGGTCCATTGGTGGTCGGGAGGCCGACTTAAGCAATTAATGCGCCGTATTAGAAAATGCGCGGCTTTTTGTGTTGATAGGCGCGCGTCGGGGCGCATATGCGCCAAAAACACGTTTTTGTCCTGCGCATATGCGCGCGCACCAAGCTGCTGTAAAGTGCCCTTCAATTTTTGGTTACTTTGTATAGTTTTTGACCCTTCTGGAATGATGTGAACTTAATTCAGTGCCATGAATGACTTCATTGCTGTTTTGATGATGTGGAGTTCTTGTCGCCATGTGCAGACGAAATTTCAGTGATAACAGAGGTAATTGGAACCGAGGCCCAAGAAGGCCCAGGTTCTCTATACATTTTGACGCAGATTCATAAGAGCTTGGACAAATGTTTCATGCCATATTATTTAATTGGATTGGGTAGGGAATAGTCCAACCTAGGCCTGAAAGGCCTCCTTTCCAATCCCCACAAGCACCCAGGATCCATGTACCTCCTCATGTCTCATTACAACCCAAGGTCCCTAAAAATGATGGGTGGTAGGAGATTGTCCACCCAACAGTCTCCCAACATCTTAGCTGGCCCAACTTGTCTTTTCCTCCTCCTCCGCTAGTTAACCCCATTGTCCAAGTTTCCCCCAATCACTCCCCAGTACAATCCTCCCATGCTATCAAGATATTGAATACTGAATCCCACCATGCACTTGATAAAGGAAAATCCACTACTTCCCCTTCCTCACCCTCCAACGACTCTGACAAATCCATGTCTTCCCAAATGCATTTGAAGGATGATTGTTCCCACATGATTAGCGAGATTACGCCCAAAGGCTCTGTACAACCTAAGGAAAATTCAAGAAAATCAAGAGGTGACAACAACAACCAAGGAAGGGTTGTATTATAGACTGGGAAATATGGCTTTTGAGTTTTATGTTATCTAGTGTTTTATGATAGTTGATTTCATGGATCTTTGGACAACATGTTTATTTTGGACATATGAGTATTATTTTTGAAATGATTTTAAATTTCATGAGTTTAAATTGCCAAGAGTGAATATGTTGATGGGAGGCACAAGGAGGTATGTTTCTCTTAACTAATGGTTATGTTATGATTGTTATGGTTGTTATGAATTAAAGGGAGTCACAAGGGGTCCCACCTACTAGTTATTATTTATTTATGACCCTTATTAAAATTATTACTTTTCCCCCTAACTAAAGTTAGTTAAGTCTTTTAATTAACTTAACTAATGAATTGGTTAAACTTCTTCAACCAATTTTATTTTGTTAAAAGAAAAAGGAAAGAGAGGAACAAGAAGAGGATAGAAGAAGAAGCATGCTAAGGTTTTCTATTTGAGTTTATGTTGAGATAGTTTAGTTTTCATTCATTCATATATTCATCACAAATTAATTTTGTTTTGTGATAGCAGGGTCTTATTGTAGACAACAATATTTAGGGCCGAATCAAATCATTCAGACACTTGTTTTTCATAGGTGTTGATCTGTCTTTGATAGTCTGTGTAGACTTGTCTGTTTGTGAATTAAATTCCATGACTGATAAAGGCTATTGTGCAGAGTCGAGTGGGAAACAATCTGTGGGAAGTTGATCGAGCTTTTAGAGTTCAGTTTTGGTTTTCTGTCAGAGGTCCTTTTGTATGTTCCATCGAGGATGTCTAAGTTTGACTTTGGTCCAAGATTTCTGTATGAGATTTTGCAAAGGAAATGACTCTTTGGTGAATTGGAATGAAATAAAGGATTTCTTTATGTCTCAACTGTCTTTATTATCATCTTGGTGTCTTTACTTTTTTTCTTACATTTATTTCAGCAACTGTTATATTCAGAAAATTACATAAAAAGTGAATTTCCAGCAAGCATTTTTTTGATAAAAGACTAGCCTATCCACTCGTAATTAATACTTGTGAGTTAGGATGTTATTTTTGTTGGCTATAAACATAGGGTGATATTCCCGTCTACTTTTATTTATCCAAGTGAAGTCTGAAAATGCTTGAGTAAGATCAATTCATATATTTTCCTCAACATTTATTTGGCGACCATACTGGGGAGATTTTCGATATCTCTTTGGTTAATTGTTTATACTTGATTTTCATCGATACATATTTCTCTTTATGAAATTGATTCTTTGATTATTTTTTTATTAATGACTGTTCCTGTTGCAAGGCAGCCCAATATCGAGCCCGATATTCAAGACCAGACCAACATTGCTTTGAACCTGTTTAACACCATTCTAGACACTGCCAATACCCGTGCCAAACTTAACCATTCTTGGGCAGTGATTGAATGATATATTAGTTCTCAAGAACAATTGGAGGCTAGACGTAGAGAGCCTAGAAATCAACAGTAACCTTTTGTTTCTTCAGTTTTGGCCTTTCTTTCATGTCCTTAGATTCTTGTGCTTCTGGAAGAAGAAGGGGCTTGTCACTTGAAATCAATCCTATTGCTGAAATAGGAAGAAGAAACATAGTGTTATCTGTCCAACAAAGCACTCTAAGGAGGACTTTATCTGATTCATCCATCTTGTCTTTCTTTCCCTCATCTATCATCCACAAGATGACATCTAGTGGTGGCTCTGGTGGCACTAGAACTAGTGCTCCATCTTCCCAATCTTCATCTTCATCGTCATCAGTGATTGGTAGCTTATATAGCCACCATAACCTTGTCCAATCTACTACAAACCCCACCAAAGTCATTAAAAAGTATGGGATTTTTCAGTTCGAAGAAGATGCCACAACCACACCGTGGCATGTGTCCTCTCCTCTTAACCTACCACCTGCTACTCGCCCACTTCTGAAGTTTAAAGAGAATTTGCCTAAGTTTTCAAGAAATAACACTGTCAGTACCAATGAACACCTAGTGGCATTTTCTAATGCTTGTCATAACATAGGGGATAATGACAATGACACTTGCATGCGCTTGTTTTTCAATTCCTTAGAAGGGAAGCCTATGACCGACTTCTTTGACCTTCCTCCTAAGATTTTGTCTACTTGGGAGGAGTTAATCTACTGGTTCCGATCCACTTATGGGCAATCCAAAATCCCTACGGAGAAGTTAAGGGAATAAAATAGCATCACTTATAAATATGGTGAGACCATCAAGTATTTCAACGTATGTTTCACCAAGTTATACAATCAAATCCCCGAACTTATCTTCCCATATAACCAAGCCGCATTCATGCATTACTACAATGCATTGCCTTCTCCCTACCACCATAGGATTGAGGAAAAGGCCATTGATAATCTCGATTCCACTCTGCACACTTGCTCGGAGTATGAAGAATAGCTTGAACGAATTGGTCTACCCCAGGGAGAATTAGTTAGACAGACAGATATGTCCACTCTCTTACACCTAGTGCAAGATATGAACAATCGTATGATAGCATTTGGGCGGAAGGGTATTGTCTCCCCTCTCACCCCTGGAGCTTCATCCTCTTCTGCACTCTCTTTTAGAAATCCAGTTGAAAACAATTTTCAACCTAAGGCTATCTTGCCTTGAAGTTGGTGTAAATTTTGCGAAGAACACCATGAAGAAACCACGTGTGAGGTAACGAAGAGTGTCAGAGATAGGATCTTTGGTAAAATACCAGAAGCTACTATTGTTGTCCTAGACTTTGTAGAGCCAGAGGACGTCATGGTCATCAACACCAGGAGAAAAGCCTATGCTCCCAAGGGTAAATTTGATCTTCCTCGCAGTTCTTCTAGCCCAGGCTCATCCTCAACCACTGCTACGCCCCAGGTTCCTAAAATTCCTGAGAGTCAAAGAATCACTCCCCCTCCTCCCTCTTCCAAATACAATATCTTGAATCAATTGGCCAACATCAAAGAAGATGCAACCCTCCTAGACATGGTTTCCATCCCTGAACAACAGATTCATCTGAAACAATTCATGGAAGGAAAAGCTTCCGTTGTAGCCAATATTTCTGAAGAGGTAGACGAAGAGGATTCTTCTATAAATAAAGTAGGTGTACATAACTTTAGATACCCTGTAAAAAACCCCCCTTTTTATATTTATATAAAGATCACAGATAAGATTGCCCATTGTTGCCTCATTCATGGTGGTTCAGGCCCAAGTGTCATGTCAAATATTATTATGGAAGAACTAGGCTTGTCATGTACAAACAAAAATGCCAGGAACATTCTCTCTTATAATAGTATACAACAAACAACCATAGGCGAGATTAAGGATGTAACCTTGTTTTTATGCGCTCATCCTGAGATAAAGACAACCCTCAACATTTAGGTGATTGATATGCATGTGAGAAATTATTCAATTATCTTGGGGAGATATTGGCAAGCTCTAATAGGTGGATACCTCTCACTCGACGAGACACATTTATCTATTCCTCAGAATGGTAAGAACATTATAGTCCTTAGAGAAGGAAGAATTTTACCCTACATAGAGAGTGTTCCACAATCTAGCGTAAACTATATCAAAGAAGATGTAGGAGTGTATTCCATCTTTGATGAAGAGAATAATATTCCTCTGGAAGAAATTGATTCAGATGATGAATTATGGTGTATGCACTTTGATGGTTCACACTCTAACGAAGGTAATAGGGTTGGTATTATCTCGGCTTCCCCTGTAGGGAAAATTCATAAGCCATCATACAGGTTGGAGTTTGCTTGTTCAAACAATGCCACTGAATTCAAAGCTTTGTTGTTAGGCATTGAGGACGCCCTTAATATTGGTTGTGGTCACCTTTCTATTTTCAGAAATTTTGAGCTTGTTGTGAACCTGATACGTAAGACATGCTCTCCTAGCGACATGCTAATGGAACAATACTCCCAAATTGTTTGGGCACTTGTCTTGAACCTTCTATCTTTCAACATCACTCATGTTAAGAAGGAGTTGAATTCAATAGATTATTGGTTAGCTATCTTTGCAACCTCTCCTACTCAGTAACTCTTGCCTCGCTGGCCTGATTGTGCTTTCCAATATCTACTCGGCCATGCATTTCTAAAAATGAAGGATTCTGGGAGGCCATGCCTAATGATGAGAGCATTTTTGTTGTCATTCAAAATGAACCTCTTGAGCCCGAGGAGATTATATCTGTATAAAATAATAAGATTCCTGAGGGCTTGACTCCTCTTGAGAGTTCCTTTTCTTTGAGTGTTGTAGGAAATAATGAAAAACGAAAGGAAGAGGAGTTACAGAGGAAGGTGATTGAAACCATCTTCCTGAACATTAGGACATTTGAAACTTCAACCAATGTTAAAATAAAGGTCCAATGTTATGGTAAGGAAGAGATGAGGTCCACCGGACTACTTGGTGAATCTCAAAAGGTTTTTTCTTGGTCTTATGAGGATCTTCGTGGTTTTGATCTTGGTCTTGTTCAACAAATTATAAGACTAGCTAGGAAAAAATAAGAATCTGTTAACTCTACACTGGAAGCACCCTTTCGAAGGGATTTGAGAGATTTCTTAAGGGTTGGAATTTTTTTTTTCAGTCCACCCTGAATGGGTCTCAATCTGGGAATTGGCCTTGAGGACCACTGATAATATCATAAATTTTATTTGTCTTCGAACTTTTAGGCAAGCAATTTTGAGAAATCCCCTTTACCCTCTTAGTATTGAAATGTTTTTGCAACGAGTTGTAGAGTCACAGTTAATACCCTTACTTGACAGTTTGTTTGGTTACAATAAAATCAAAGTAAAAGGGGAAAATGTTCACAAAACCACTTTCATTACTAATTGTGATACCATGCCTTACAAATGCCAGCTTTTTAGCTTACTTGATACAGGTACCGCTTTAAAAAAAACTACGCACATGACTCTCGATGAATTGGTCAGTCTACATCTCTATCTTGATGAGCTAATTGTGTGTGTCAAGGGAATGATGTTTACATCAGATTTTCAGGTGATCAGTCCTTTCCAAATTTCTTTTGTCTTGGATAATAATTCTTATATCTCAAAATATTTATAGGAGCAATTGTTTCCCTACAGCACTAGCAGCCCTCACTTGAAATATTGCGAGGAACCAACATGAAAAGTTCTAATGCTGTCTAGATTTTTTTTGTATACTAGTAGCCTAGTTCTGCTTTCAATTTTTGAGCTTCTTTTCTCTGCATCTTAGTACTTTGATTTCTGATTTCTAAGTTAAGTTTTTTTTTTTTTTTTTGGCGCTTCAATTGAGTCTTTTACTATTGTTGTTTTAATTTCTGCATTTTTACTTCTGTTGCAATTTTTGTCTTATCATCTTTAAGTGTTTGTTCAAGATATAATTTTGGATCAATCCTACCACAATGAAACTCCTGCAAAGCATTGTTAGTTGATAACAATCAATCTTACACAACTGTTATGATGTCTCCTTTGAAGGGCCCTTGAAATTGTTACATGTTTCCACTACTGTCTTACAAGGAATTGGTTATTTTCCGCTTCTTCTTGCCTTTTCTTCATCCATTGAGATCTTAAGAGAAAGCATGTAAGTATTTCCATTTGAAAGTTAAGAGCATATCCCAGTTGATTAATTGTGCATATAGTGGTAAAATCCCCTCATACTTAACATTTTTCATAAGTTATTCCTGAACTCTTGGTCATTTTTCCATTAAATCTGCTCACTTCCCCCTGTTGCATAATTATTATGGTTACGTCCTCTAAAATTATTGTTCTTAGTTTGTGAAACCATGAGTTATGAGTTCTAAATCTGTTGAAAACAAATTTTCCTGTGGAGTCACCAGTTTGTTGACGATTGAAAATGTCAACGAAGTTTCACCCGCAAAGTGTTGCTAAAAGCCTATTATTATAAAAACTAAATAATACTAGTAGGTGGGACCCCCTTGCACTATTGGAGAGTAGATCTGTTCATTTTTTTTTGATGTTGATATGATGTGCGATACGCCTCACATGGTTGATGAAGATCTTGTGGTTATTGGTTATAAATTGAGCTTATGAAGGGTTGATCTCTTATATTACTACAACCTATGATATTCATTAATGTCATTGGTGTCTGTTCTTATTGCACCTGTAACAAACATGTTTCTAAAATGACATGAAGGGCAGTTTTGAGAGAGGAAAAACACTAGAACAAATGCAAGGGAAGGGAACCTAGTTCTGCAATATCACAGGTGAATAAATCAAAAGAAATGAGAAACAATTGCAAGGGGAAGATTTAAAAGCTATCCTAACTATACTACATGAATGAAAACACTTGATGATTATTGTTAATCCCTAGCTAGAAAGTAAATGGTTGTGAAACGGTGATTGAATTACATGTTTACTATGCATATGGTTGAAATATTGGTGGCGCATTTGGCAGGGTGATAATGCTAATGGTTAAGGGAATTATGTGGCCGATATACATTTGGTATGTTTGGATAGACTGAACGTCAGTGGCTTATTTGATAAGGTGGTGAACGTTGATGGTTAGGCGATCTTGTTTGATTTATATGATGTGAATGGGATATGGTGATCGCGCTACTGGATTTTAATGTGGTGATGGTTTCAATACATGTTCGATTAGTCGTGTTAATGGAGAATTCATTGGCATGTATTGTTGAGTTAATTATATGTGGGTGGAGGCGACGTGCATTTACTGCACATCAACTTTACTCTTACCATTGGCCGCCACCCTAGTCGGGCCATTGTTCGATCTTGCTGTCGTGTTTATGCTCTGAAATTTTAGTAGGGTGGAACCGCTCGACCAACTCTCGTTTTAAGGAATTCGATTAACAGGTATGTCCTTTTTTTGGACATTCTTGACTTCGCTCTGGTTATGAAATGATTATTGGCTCAGGTGTATGGGTTTGTGTTTTTCCTAAGCATTACAACTATGTGAAATTTTGGTGTTGAATGAAAATGGATGGTTCTTCCTGTAATTTTTTGAGTCCGTAGAGGTTATTGATCTTGCTGGTGATAGCTCCATGTTACCACTACTGGTTCAGTTGGAGGGGTTTTGTATAAAGTCTTGGGTGATGGTTGTCCCCACGCATATGTATCTCTGGTTTTTATGGGTTTAATGGTCGAAGGAACTCTACATCACTATGTTTTGTCATTTGGGAAATGATTGATTTCATCACTAAAGGCCATTAAATGGACTTTCTTGTTCTAACTTGTCCTTGTCATCACCTCAGTGTTGTGGTTTTTTTAAGAGCCATAAGGGTTACTCCCTGCGCGCGTTAAGAATCACTATCCGTTGGGTGGGAGATTTTCTCCTCTGTGATATCCCTCATGTCTCGGGACTTGTTATCCATCCATGAATAATTCATGGTTCCCTCTGTGTATGCACTATTGGTATCAGGGTTTTTCACCATTGAAGGAAGTTGGCTCTTGCTTCCCTGTGTTAGTCAGAATGCAAAAATTTAACTCCACAGGTCCGAGGGTTGACCTGGAACACCAGCCTGGCATGTTGGTTTTACCACTTGATTGTTGGGTGGTTGTATATTGCCAACTATTTTTTAGTACAGACCCATCCAGTTGGCTATATGACATTCGTGTTGGTTTGGCATTTAGTTACTACCTCTGTAAAACGTTGGCAAACCCTGTTTGTTATATGCACGACACAAGTTACACAGTTTCTCTCCTTATGTCTGATAACTCAGTGTTGTTTAATGGAGAGGGATGTTTCCCCAATTCGAATGGATGTGTGGGTATGCATAACTACCACAGTGGCGAATTGTTTGGTTAATACATAGTCACTGGTAATTTCACTGAGAATCATTTGGACGATTAAATGGAATTGGTTATAAGGACTTGATGTTTCTCATGCATATCACATGTGTGCATGGTGTTTTTGCAAATGAATTAATGGGCATGGTAACTGTGCTCCTTTTTGGGCTGGATGACTATTGAGTTGGATCACTGCAGATATTTTTTCCACTGCATCTTTATATTTGTTCGACTGTGTAAACCTCAGCTTACAGAGCATAGTCGATTACAATGTGATTAGGTCACAATGATATTATATTTGATCGATGGCTCAACATGATGGATGAGTTATTGCAATGGATGCGTATTGTTTTTTTCCAATGGAGATGTTGCCTCATTGTGTTTGTTGGTTGTGCACTATGTATAACATAGATGGTTTCACACTCAGGGATACCCATAGAGTTTTTGAGCATGTTTTGTTGCAATCGATCATTTGTTAAGAAATATTGTTGATACCTCGTCATGTTGAATGGATGGTCCAGTTTTAAGTCACATTAAATTGTTTTGTTTTTGGCAGTGGCAGAACTACATTGCCTGGGCCAATTACCCTGTGTGTAGCTTGTGTCAAAATGGTGACTGTGGGTTGTATTTCGGTCTTGATTATTTTGGGTTACTACCATGTATGTTCAACGAATGTCATTGCATTTAAATGATGGGCCCGATTGCAGTAATAGCGACTTCATTGTTAATTTGAAAACATGACTTTGGGTGTAGTTGTGGATTGAAGAAATGCATGGGCAGTGGTTTTTTTGGTAGTTACATATTGGAAATGGGTATTGTTCGTAAATTTTTATAAAATGCAGTGTGTGAATGAAGGGAACATAACCTCTTGCAAATGGTATAGGATGCCCATTGTTTTTTGATGGCACTGTGTGGGACATTTGATTTTGAACAATGAACTTGTTAAATACACATACATTATTATTTAGTCAAGTGATTGATGGTTGATGCATCTCCTTCCACGAAATGTTTTATGGATCACTTAATTAATCCCATGAAAAATAACCATCCTTTTTCCCTTCCATTATTTCACTTTCCGCTAATTACAAATCCCGTCACCTCCCATATCCCTTTTTCACTCCCTATTCTGAGATTGATTATAGTCAAGAGAATTTATGTGTTAAAATGAATGGAAGTGGAAGTGTCTTGTGTGGATTGCAGTGAGGTTTTATTGGTTTTCTTATAGTTGATTGTTGTTATCATTGAAAAGTGACCATGCTTCTCCCCTTTCATTATATCATATTTTCACTCAATACAAACCCCTCACATATCCTAGAACCCTATTTCACCCCCCTGCTCGTTGATTAACAATAATTTTTTTTGTATGGATTGGATTGCATGAGTCTGATACATTCTGAGCCAAATCTATTTCATATTTTTAAGAGTTGTCATGCATGGTTATTTAAAAGACTATTTTCTAATCCATTACACATGCAGGAGGATTTGTTTTAGTCAAGGAAGCCACGACTGAGGAAACAGAGGTAGAGGTAACTGGAACCGATGCCCAAGAAGGCCTAGGTTCTCTATACATTTTGACGTTGATTCAGAAGATCTTGGGCAAATGTTTCATGCCATATTATTTAATTGGATTGGGTAGAGAATAGTCCGAACTAGGCCTGAAAAGCCTCCTTTCCATGCCCCACAAGCACCCGAGATCCCTATACCACCTCATGTCTCATTACAACCTGAGGTCCCTAAAAATGATAGGTGGCAGGAAATTGTCCACCCGACAGTCTCCTAACATCGTGGCTGGACCAACTTGTCTTTTCCTCCTCCTCCACCAGTTAACCCCATTGTCCAAGTTGCCCCCAATCACTCACCAGTGAAATCCTCCCATGCTAGCAAGAGATTGAAGACTGAATCCCGCCATGCACTTGATAAAGGAAAAGTCACTACTGCCCCTTCCTCACCCTCCAACAACTCTGACAAATACGTGTCTTCCTGGATGCATTTGAGGGACGATTGTTCCCACGTGATCAACGAGATTAATCCCAAAGGCTCTGTACAGCCTAAGGTAAATTCAAGAAAATCAAGAGGTGACAACAACAACCAAGGAAGGTTTACATCACAGATTGGGAAATATGGCCTTTGAGTTTTATGTTATCTAGTGTTTTATGACAGTTGATTTCATGGATCTTTGGACAACATGTTTATTTTGGACATATGAGTATTATTTTTGAAATGATTTTAAATTTCATGAGTTGAAATTGCCAAAAGTGAATATGTTGATGGGAGGCCCAAGGAGGTATGTTTTTCTTAACTAATGGTTATGTTATGATTGTTATGAATTAAAGGGAGTCACAAGGGGTCTCATGTATTAGTTATTATTTATTTATGACCCTTATTATAATTATTACGTTTCCCCCTAACTAAATTTAGTTGAGTCTTTTAATTAACTTAACTAATGAATTGGTTCAACTTCTTCAACCAATTTTATTTTTTTTAAAACAAAAGGAAAGGGAGGAACAATAGGAGGATAGAAGTAGAAGCATGATAAGGTTTGCTCTTTGAGTTTATGTTGAGATAGTTCAGTTTTCATTCATTCATATATTCATCACAACCTAATTCTCTTTTGTGATAGCAGGGTCTTATTGTAGACAACAATATTC
>JZKD02S2366781.1:242465-262586 GCA_000966675.3 Picea glauca | reverse complement strand
AATCAAATCATTCAAACACTTTTTTTTCATAGGTGTTGATCTGTCTTTGATAGTCTGTGTCGACTTGTCTGTTTGTGAATTAAATTTCATGACTGATAAAGGATATTGTGCAGAGTCGAGTGGGAAGCAATCTGTGGCAAGTTGATCAAGCTTTTAGAGTTCAGTTTTGGTTTTCTATCAGAGGTCCTTTTGTATGTTCCATCGGGGATGTCTAAGTTTGACTTTGGTCCAAGATTTCTGTATGATATTTTGTAAAGGAAATGACTCTTTGGTGAATTAGAATGAAATAAAGGATTTCTTTATGTCTCAACTTTCTTGATTATCATCTTGGTGTCTTTACTTTTTTTCTTACATTTATTTCAGCAATTGTTATATTTAGAAAATTACATAAAAAGTGAATTTCCAGCAAGATTGTTTTGATAAAATACTAGCCTAGGCACTCACAATTAATACTTGTGAGTTAGGATGTTATTTTTGTTGGCTATAAACATAGGGTGATATTCCCGTCTACTTTTCTTTATCCAAGTGAAGTCTGAAAATGCTTGAGTAAGATCAATTTGTATATTTTCCTCAATTGTAACTTGTTCATGTTAATGCACTTAAGCAATACCATACTGCATATTATAAAAATTCAATTTGGGGAGATTCTTACCTATATTTCCCTTTGGAAATCATGCAACATAATTTCAAAAGAGAAATACTTACCTGCATAGCTGCCATTAAACAAATTTAATGCTACCTGATTAGTTGACAACAATAGAATCTCTCATGCCTCTTTATCAACCCTATAATCAACATTCCAAATTTATGTTGCTTCCTTCCATATGCAAAAACATTATCAACAAAACTTGAAAACATGCAAGCATTCTCACTTTATGGTTGTCCCAAAAATCCATAACACACTTGTTGCTACAGTAATTGCAACAACTTCTTTCTCCATTTATCACTTTTCCTTGTTTATCCCAGAAGTCTTCAATTCTTCCGGATTCCCAAATCTTCACGTGCTCTTCACTGTAACCATTGTGCATGATTATTTATGACCTGAGAAATTTCTAGACAAATCACTCTTGGCTACCTTTTCTTTTCCATCTAAATACTAAACTAATATTAACCTTCATCTTTTATTTGTTTCCTGGATTCATCTATCCCAACTTATACTTGGATGAATTATAATTCCAATCATGTTGTCTTATAGAATTTGGATCTTCAACATCCATTTACTTTTTAGACTGAAATACTTGAGCCCTTTCCTGACTGAATACTTTAGTATTTGATTTTTCTTGCACTCTTCTCTTCTCCTTACCAACTAGCCTCAAACTTGGCTTCAATAGCCAATCTCTAGCATACTGTACGGATGCACATATGCCTCCTTCTCTAGTTGCATAACTTAATATTGCTTTTAATTTACCATCATAATTTCAAGTGATACTTCCACCCCCTGGAAATGTCACTCATGGATCTATGCCACTTGAGATGGATTCTTCTCAGGGACCATCTCTTTTTCATTCAAAACCATGCATAGAACCATTTTCTTCTTCATGGTTCCTTATTGACTCTCTACAGAGATTCATTTCACTTTTAAGTCTTTCTCGACTTTGACATGTCCATGATATTGTGGAAATATATTCAATACCTTTGGAATGCATAAAAAATCCTCTACTATTTGTGCTTTCCCTCCTGGAGTGTTGTCCTGCATTCCCAATAGCTTGATATCTACCTCATGAATTCTTCTTCCATTATCCTAGGATGTTCATGGACTTGCAACTACATATTATGTTGATATTAATTTTCAGCATTCCACTATTATTTGGATCCCTCTGATCCAACTCCTACATTAACCAATTATATTTCTAGTCATGTTTTCTGAGTAACCTTGGATAGTTAACACCAAATTCCTTCTTGATGTACTTGATTTATCCCTTCCTTATCTGATCATATCAACACTTGGATTTTCTTGATGACTATTACTTTCTCTTGTCTTGACCAACCTGATTTAAACCTGCCTTGCATAATCCCCTTCCATCATGCCATATTGATACACCTATGTCTCAACTGACACTCCTTACTTATGTACACCTTCATTTCTTTACCCTTGAAGTGATGCCCTTCATACCATGCTTCCATTGTGCACTCTGATAACCATAAGGGAAGCATTACTCTATAATTGCATAGCTAATCCCTGCATATGATGTACTCTTTATCCATATATGCATTAAGACTCTTTATTTATCTGATTACTATCATTCTGATAGTCAATTCCTTTTATAATAGATCTCACTCCAATGTATTGCTTAATTTGTATATTGGTTTCTTTGGGAGTGAACGTACTTTCACTAATTCATTCAATACATGATCTATTCATTTGCCCAGATTCCATTGAGTACTTGACTAACATGAGTTGAATTCTTGTAGTGGCTTCCCAAGACTTTATGGCTGCACCCAGATTCATACCTTAACATTTTGTAGTCTTGGATTTTGATTATCTTGTGAATTTTTTTTGTCATAGCACTCTTTCCCTGAGTACCTCTACCTATATTTAACTAAATTTCAACCTCCTTGCCTCTTAAGAACTAAATTTTTTTAACTCTTACCAAGTCAATTTTCTGGGTGTATAATTAGAATCCTCTATTCAAGACCTTTCTAATGACTGCTTCCTTCCTCAATTCTAAGTCTTGAGAAGAAAGTTATGGTCATTTGAAAATTGTCCAATAATTTTTTTGTTCACACTTCAACTTGGTGCAAATTTGCGTTGTAATTATGAATTTTTGCACCTACTACATTGGAGTACATATTTTGGACAGTCTGTCCAAATTTCACCTCTTTCTGGGTTCTGGGTTGTTAGTTACAACTTGTTGAAGTTCTAGGCCAATTAGTGTTTTTGGTCAAGAACGCTACATGTACCTTCTGTGTCGTCTTAAACATTTTTAACATCCTAAGAATTTTAATTCAGCTCCAGGACTGTATTCTATGGTTCAATAGATTTTCATAGACTACTCTTGTGCCTCAATATGATTCCGAAGAAAAAAGTTATGGCCCTTCGAAGTTAGTTGGGTCTTAAAATTTACCCTCCACTATATGTTCTATAACTTCCTCATAAAAGCTCTGCTTGACGAACGATTTACACCATTAGAAATCTCTCTCTGAGATCTTTCATTTGAGTTGCAGAGAGAGAGATAGAGAGAGAGAGAGAGTGTACCTTGGTACACTCAAAGTACACTCTTTTTTCGAGATTTTTGAGTAGCTAAAAATGTTGTTTAGGGCCTCAAAAATGCGTTACAAAAAGATGACCTTCGAATAGTATAAAATGTCTCAAAAAATTCACTGGTTTTCTACTGTTGTAGACCATCCAAACCACTTTGCATGCACAAATTTGAAAATTTACACCCATATTTAGCCTGTGCAGCAACACCATAAGGAAGTGCATGCTCCGCGCACCTTTAACCAATGTGGATCACTTCTCTGTCACACCAATAATTGGTGTGCACCACTTTTGTGTCGCGTGCCAATATCCATCGTGCACAATTTTGGTTCATACACTAATACTTGTCGCGCACAATTTTTGTGTCACATGCTAATATTTTGCACGCATTTCACTCTACGTGTTGCACCTTGCCAAATTTTGGTACGCTCACACTGCACACCAGTACTCTGCACACACCATTAATTAAACTGTTGTGTGACATCATATACCCACATTATGCGGGCACCAACAAAATTCCTCTGCGCTCTACCAATACTATGCACACAACACGCACCAATATTATGCATTTGCACACTGTGTACACCAATATTACACATGTGCCACCAAATCCGTACAACGCAGTGCTAAATATAGTGCGCACATCCGTGCACCATTATTTTTCGCGCATTACCACTTTGCATCGCGCATCACCAAATTTTAGTGCGCACACCTGTGCACCAATATTTTCCGCGCATTACCACTCTGCACCGCACAACGCCAAATTTTAGCACACGCAACCACACACCCTTATTTTCCACACATCACAAACCTTTCACTACGCATCATGCATTTTTAGTGCGCACACCTGCACACATTCATTTTTATGCGCATCAATTCCTCGTGAATTATGCTACAAAAATTGGGGCTTTTTCCAAACTTTTCCCAATTTTCATCGTAGACATTCTGCAGCTATGAAATTTGTTCAATTTCACTATGATAACACCAATTCAACCTATGTAACAACAAATTGTTGTTGGTTGACATTTTTGGAACAATTTTTTTTTTCCCAAACTCAATTCACAATTGAGAATTTTAATCAACTAATCTCGCTCCATCTGTCATGGCTTCCCTGTAATTTCAAATTCAAGCAATTCCAGGTCTGAATTTTCTAGAACATATATTAAATTAAGAATATTTCACCACTTGGCCAAATTTCTCAATTTTCCCATGAATTTAACAATAGAAATTGGGGCTTTTGCCCAATTCCACGCAATTGCTTCTAATTTTTACCATGGACGCTCTACAACTTGAAATTTGGCCACTTTGAAATCAATTCTCTATGAAATTTCACTTCAACTCAACTTTCTCGACCCTTCTAGGCTCAGTCTTGAAAACTAGAGCTCTGATACCATATTGTAACATCCCCAACATCCAACTAGGCTATGCCACGTAAAGTTTTTTGAACTGTATACATATTAAAAAATATACACATAGAAAATATTGAGGAAATATATATATATATATATAACTTAAAACCAACAAATACATTCTACAAATGCACGGATTCATAAAGAACAATAATAAAAATACACATGCAACACACACAGGAAAAACCCATAAAAATAAACGCATAAATAATAATGCAACATGTAATTTAACACACAATTGACACTTATCTTGGAAATAATATCACCAACAACGTGCAGACATTTCAGGAACCTCCCAGGCTTAGACCACCCTGCTCATCACTCTCAGCAGTGGGTAACCCCCGAGTTGGGACTAAACTCCACCCGGGTAAAGGGATTCCTAACCAGGTTGATGTATCTTTGACAACAGGAAAGACTCTGTCACATGTGCCAACTCAAACTAACAGCGTACAGTCCCTCATTCCCCACATGCATGTCCCACCTCAGGAAGTGTGCCCCTTCTCTGCTCAACATTCCTTCGGCTGCCCCACTTCCTTTCTGGGGCTTCAACAACAGGCTAGATAGGAAGTGTCAGAGTCCTGTAGTTGTAGTTTGACACCTTTGGAAATCAAATCCCATCAATTCTCTCACATAGAGAAAATTTCTCATTGGACTGACAACCCGCCTCTTCAATATCCCATGGGCCTAACAACCCATTTCTTCAGTCCATCTCCCAAGCTGACCATATACATATACAGGTACAGGTATGGGTACAAGTACAAGTACGGTTACATATACATGTACATGTACAAGTACAAGTATGGTTACAGATACAGGTACAGGTAGGTATGAAGGACAACTGAATGAGTGAGTGAATGATGATGGAATGATCCAATCCTAGGAAAATGAACTAAGTCCAAGTTATATGTATGCATGTTCCTAACTTGACACTTGTCATGTTGAGAGCTACTTTGGTCCACTTGTCCTCATTCTTAGAAGTTAGGATAAAATAATTATCCATGCTTTATACTTTAAGTAATATTAATATAATATTCCTTTTTGGCTTAATCTCCCTAGCTTAGCTCCTTATCCTTAACTTTTAGCCCCCCCTTTCCCTAACTAGTGGAGTTTAGTCCCCCATACTCTTTTATCATGGTCAGTTTACATGCAACGATGTATTATATTAATGGTAAGACATATACAAAATTAGGCTCACTGGCCTTTAGCATCTAGGTTCTCTGACCTAATTCAACACATAAGTCTCCTAGCTTATAATAACTGGCTCACCAGCCTATACAACACAACATATACACAAAGGCTTCCTGGCCTCAATATCGCGTGCACTTAGTTTGCTGCGCGTGGTATCTTGGAATGTGAAAACTTCATCATTTTAGTGCACAGTACATGTGCGCACTATACCATGGAAGGTGCATGAAAAATTATATAAAACAACTCACGAGCTTATAAACACAACATATACACAAAGGCACTCTGGCCTTAATATCGCGCACTTAATCTAGTGTGCGCAAAACTCTAGAATGTGCGCACTCTTCTTTTGGTATGAATTTCCTGCGCACTGACTCAATGCGCATAGAATCATACCAAAGAACCTATATCATTAGCTCACCAAATTATAATCATATTTACATTTAATATTTGGGGTTCGACCTAGGGATATTACAGATAGAGATCCAAAATTCACATCTAATTTTTGGAAAGGTTTGTTCAAAGGCTTTGGAACAAACTTAAATATCAGTATAATGTATCAGCTAGAGTCACATGGGAAAACAAAGAGGACTAATTGAATCATTGAAGACATGCTCAAAATGTATGTGATGGACCAACCATCAAAGTGGAAGATTACATCCACTTAGTATAGTTTGCTTACAATAATGGGTATTAGGCCTCATAAAAAAATATCTCAATTGAAACATTGTATGGCAGGAAGTGTAATACACTAGTGAGTTGGGATAACCTAGTGGACAAAGCTATCATTGGACCGGATTTGTTAAAGGAAATGGAAGAGTAGATGAAAAGGATCAAGAATAATTTAAAGGCTTCCCAGGACAAGCAAAAAAATAATACAGACATGAACAAAGATTTTAGAGATTTTAAAGTGGGAGAACATGTTTTTCTACAAGTGAAAGTAAAAATAAGTTTTCTAAGATTGGGTTGCTACCCAAAGTTGGTAGCAGGATATTGTGGGCTTTTTGAGATATTAGATAAGATAGGGAAAATTGCATACATACTAGAATTGCATGTATCCATGAGAGTGCATAATGTATTTCGTGTATCATTCTTAAAGAAATATGTGCCTGACTCTAACCACATAATTGATTGGACTATGATCCAAGTGGAAAACGAAGGGGATTTTCGGGTGGAACTAGTATGCATCCTGGACCGAAAATTAAAAGTGCTCAAGAACAAATCCATAGGACTGGTAAAGGCTCAATGGACCTGATACGGTCTTGAAGATGCAACATGGGAGCATGAATAAACTATGCAGGAGGAATACCCTCAAAAAAATTTTCAATTTTGAAGGAAACAAAAATTGAAAATGAAAGACTCTATTTTTGGGCAGGTTGAGTTCCAGAAACACATCTTAGAATTCTAGTCACCTACACTGACAACCCTGATAAAATAATTTTCTAGCATGATGGACTGATAACAGTGAAGGGGTCACATTCCTTGGGTCAATAGGTTGAGAGAAATATGATATTTTGGTTGGGACTGTTGTTGGAAGGTAAAAAATTGCAAAAAAAATCTTCTTTTCTGAATATTGTAATGTGTTGTAAATTTGTATATGTATTCATCATGGTGTTGTGCACCAAGGATGATGAAAAATTGTAGGGGAGGGGGAATGTAACATCCCCACTATAATCCCCCATTTAATTAATGCATAATGTAGATATGAATGTGGCTATGGCCAGGCGATGTAATATGCATATATTTTTTTTGTTTTTAAATAAACAAAATGTGATACCAACTGATGGGGATATGGACATAGATGGGGGATAAGTTTTCCATGAGAAGAGAGTGTCTAAGAGGGGTCTATTGGGGCAACTAATTATGGGTATTAATTCAACTCATTTTCCTAAATTTTAATATCATTGGGGATAACTTCTATTTTTTGTTTGAGTGTATGAGAGTTGTTGACCAAACTTTGGTCACCTATATGTTCCCTCTCCTAGAATAATAAAAAAAAACGATATTGGAAGATGAATATTTTTGAACTATTATATGTTCATTGCATAGCCCTTGGTATCAGCTTTGCCATGCATTTTGCGGAATCAAAATCAAAGTGCCCATGACCAAGATACACATACTTTTGTCTAGAAGTCTAATGGAGGTATTACAAGAAGAAATATGAAAAATGTTCTAAGTGACATGTTCTATCCTCTCCTTTCCCTTCACCTCTATTCATTCTCTCATTTTATACTTAGTCATTTTTTCCCATTCTCTCATTACTTTCATATTCCCCTTACCATTTTCCAAACTTAACCATTTTTCCTTATTCCTTTCCACGTTCACATTCATTTCCATTTTCCTTTATTTTCCCATTTATTTTTGTTTTCCTTTCCATTTTCATTATCTCATTTTTCAATTTCTTTCCTTTTCCCCTTTTCCTTTTTCCATTTCCCTTTATTTTCCCATTTTTTTTTTTTTCCTTTCCATTTTCATTATCCCATTTTTCAATTTCTTTCCTGTTCCCCCTTTCCTTCCCCAAATTTCAGGTAATTCCTTTATTCTTGCCATATTATTTTAATAATATTTTTCCTATCCTAAGTTCTATGAAGAACATCTCCAAGTGACACATGGCGTGATTTTATTGGCCTACTAAGTGATGACATGTGGCAACATTTGGTTGGGTGACTCATCATTACTGACTGGACATATTAGTGGTTGACTGGGTATGCAAAATTATTATTATATTCAACAATTTTCCAAGTGGTTGACTGGGTTGAGTGTTCTTCTTATATTATTCTAATATATTTTCTTATATGATCATGGAGTATTTGCAACCACATACATGGTTGTCAAATATTTTGTAATGAAGAACATCTTTCATGAATAAAATTCCACAAAGAATTGCTTCGGGGTTGATATTGACCGTATCTTGTAACTTTGAGTTTTAAGTATGAGGTATTTGAGGTTGACCTATCAAATTCTCTTTTGATCTTGATTGCAGTACTCTGTTAAAATGATTTGAGATGATCAAATAATTCTCTCTTATGAAGAAGACATGGATGTATTTATATATTATTAAGAAGATTGTGTGTGATGTTGATCACAATTTAATTCTGATGTTCAAGCCCTCCAATCATTTTTTATTAAAATACTTTTACTGCACATAAAGATCATATTGGGTTATTGAAGAACCATTTTTAATATAAATCCAAGCACTAAATATTTGGGGTTTGTTTCCTAGTAATCCCCCTAATCCAAGATATTCAAATATATAGATTTTAGCCAAAGAGGAGAACCACCTCTCAAAAAACGAAGGGGGACTAATGTCCTCATGAGGTTGTTGTTTCGGTCCTAACGGATTCAAGCGTCAACATTTTTGGCGACCATACTGGGGAACGATTTATTTTCAATATATTTGAGGAACCAAAAATCTCCATGGCTCAAAGTTTTGAGAAGAAGATTCAAGAAAATTGATGTTTATTTTAAGCAATGGTCACCTTTTTTGTAATTACAAAAAGAAACAAGAAGCACCAAAGATTCAGGAGAATAAACTCCCTGGAAACTCCATTGAAAAAATTCAAAATGAAGGGTTTCATTCATGTCATAATGCTTCTTTATGTTCTTCATCTGGTCTATCAATGGCTTTGCAAGATTCGACAAATGGGATACATACTCAAATAAGGAGGCGATTTCATAATACCCTTTTAAATATACCAGAAATAGATTTTCAAATGCCCAGTATTCTTAGTGAAATTTTTTCTACATTCTTTGGGGATGCTTCAGAAGATGCAGAGAAACTCTTGATTAATTTTAAAGATACATGTTATGATTTCAACCTCACTCAATACAATGTTACATGTAGATTATTCTTACAAACACTACGATAGGATTCTCTTGAATGGTATAGTTCATTATTTCCCAACTCCATTACTAGCTGGGATGTGTTAGAAGATTCATTTGCAGAAATTTTTATCCCAAAAGTGGATTCATATTTTTTTTGCTGATGTTTTAAATGTTGCTTCCCACCCATCTTCTCCCATGTGGTAGCAAGATAATGGAATGCCCAATTTTTAAGAAGAATCTAATCAAAGAGTGGATGCAATTTTTAAGTCAAGTTATGTTGTTGAAGACGAAGATGAAATTTCCAAATTACAAGAAGAAAATTTCGTCCTCCTATATACTCCATATGAAGATATTTCAAGCAACAAATTTGAGAATGAAATTGAAGATCCTCCACCAAATACACAAGAATATTTCAGCCTTGTAATAGATGATGAAACATTACAAGAGAACTTGCAGCAAGAAGAATTGATGGAAGAAATGAATCTTGAGAAGAATGATGAGTAAGATCACCTTGAGATTTTTGATGAATCAAGAACCTTGGAAGTGGTTGGAAATAAGGAAAATGATGAATGTATTCTTACGTTGAAAACTCCTTAGACAATAAAAAAAAATAGTATTCTTGAGCAACCAAGAATTGAGTTCATTTAATTATGGTTTCAGAGCATTGCTTTCCAAACAACGCAATCAAATCTTCACCATACTTGGTATAATTTTTCTCCAGTACATATTGAGATTGTCCCTGACTCATTGGTATAAGTCCCAACATATCTCATAATTTTGGAGTTCATTCCACAAATCAGATCAATGCTTGAATGTCTCCATTGGAAATTTTCCTAGACCTAAGGTGCCCCTTTCTTTCAAGTAAGTTAGGGTAGGTAAATAATGTATGTACATATTTTGCTTCTTGAGTTCAGTTTTGCATAATAAGGCAATATTTATATTGAAGTTTGAAGATAACTCCTTGAAAGAAAAGAATTACAAGAGATCATTTTGAATATGACTCCATATCCCAATAGAGAAGGCAGTTGATCTTAATATTCTGGTGTTCTTAGCAACCCATAGGGGGTCACTATCCCATAGTTGGAGCCAGTTGTTGACCAAAATTTGGTCACCTATATGTTCCCTCTCATAAAATAATAATAAAAAAATGATATTGGAAGATGAATATTTTTGAAATATTATATGTTCATTGCATAACTCTTGGTAACAGCTTCGCCATGTATTTCACAGAATCAAAATCAGAGTCTCCATTAGCAAGATACACATACTTTTGTCCAAAAGTCCAAAGGAGGTATTACAAGAAGAAATATGAAAAATGTTCTAAGTGACATGTTCTCTCCTCTCCTTTCCATTCACCTCTATTCATTCTCTCATTTTATACTTAGTCATTTTTCTCATTGTCTCATTAATTTCATATTCCCCTTACCATTTTCCACACTTAACCATTTTTCCTTATTCCTTTCCACGTTCACATTCATTTCCCTTTTCCTTTATTTTCCCATTTCTTTTTATTTTCCTTTCCATTTCTTTTCTTTTCCCCTTTTCCTTTCCCAAATTTCACTTAATTCCTTATTGGTGATATTTCTTAAGAGTATGTTTTATCTCCGCTACCCTCACAAGGCACTTTGACTTCTGCCACCTTCATAATGCACACAACTCTTTTTACTACTCTTTACTATGTAACTCCTCCAACACTTAGCCAAATATATGAGTTACTGCGGGTTCACGGGTTGGTGATACAATATTTCTTTCATATATCATGTGCAAGTCCATCTGACCGGTTGTCCTCTCCCATCCACTTTAGTTAACACTTAGAAATTTTCACACTTATTTTTTACTATGTCATACCTCGGGTTCGCAGTGATTTCTAATATTTCACGTAACCCATCAAACCCTCCATATTATTTTAATAATATTTTTCCTATCCTAAGTTCTATGAAGAACATATCCAAGTGACACATGGAGCTTTATTAACCAATGAGATATATCCACATGGCAGCATACAAAAAGTGACACATGGCGTGATTTTATTGGATGACATATGGCAGATTCTTATTGGCAAATTGCTTGCCTACCGAGTGATGACATGTGGAAACATTTGGTTGGGTGACTCATCATTGCTGACTGGGGATATTAGTGGTTGACTGGGTATGGAAAATTATTATTATATTCAACAATTTTCCAAGGGTTGAATCCTTCAAGCTTCATAGTCTCCTCTCTTATTTATTTCTTGTCAAGTGTATGTTACACTTTTTTTTTTTTTTGTTAATTTGGCCGAACCTGTTGGCATCGGGATTAACCTGTGGCTTGAGAAACCGCGACTCAGGGGCATCTAAGCCGTCAAAATCACCCGGGGATCGCACCCGGCCTGAGCCACACCAACCCTTAACATGGTTGGATTTTTTTTCCCCTCAGGTTTCGAACCAGTGACTTTAACATCACAGAGTGGCTTAACAACACACTCTGTCACCGACTGTCCTACACCTCGGGGACAAGTGTATGTTACACTTAACATTATACACCACTAATAATATTTTATTCTCGTACATGTGGGATACGAATAATGAAGAAAATTCCAAATTCAACAAAGGAGGTCGAAATTAAATCAAGGGTCCGCATTTACCAATCAAACTTGATTGACGGTAGTTGAGTCATGATCTTGCAAAGACTATATCTTGAGCTCCGGACCTCCGTTTGCAACACAATTTATACCGTTGGAAAGGTATTTCAACGTAGAAGATGGTGGTACATGTTTCAAGTGATTAAATTTGATACATTTTTCTCAAAAATTAAAATATCAATCAGTTGCATTTTTAATGGGAAATTAATTAAATTGTGAAAATAAATGTTTAATTAAAAATTTTATTAAAAAAGGAGAGGGGTCTATTTTCCATATACATATATTAATGATACGATTTCATTAATGAGGAATTAATGAGGCATTAAATGGAATGTTTCAAGAAGAAACTTGTACAAGAATTTCTAGAAGGGAGAAACCCTAACTACTCAAGTAGTTAGAAAATTTCATCTTAAAAGGAGAAGCGAGGCTTCTTCAAAGGTACAATAATCAGTATTGTCAGAGGGCAAGGGAAGAAGATCAGAGGAAGAAGAAGGTACATCCATGGATACACAATCAAACTTTTGATCAAAAAAAAGAAATATTCATCTTATCCATTATATATATATATATATATATATATATATATATATATATATATATATATATATATATTCTTCTACACCACTTGTAGTTTTATGCTTGAATATCAGAGTAGGGCACAAGGATGAGTTGTTGAGTGTTCTTCTTATATTATTCTAATATATTTTCTTATATGATCATGGAGTATTTGCAGCCACATACATGGCTTTCAAATATTTTGTAATGAGGAACATCTTTCATGAATAAAACTCCACAAAGAATTGCTTCGGGGCTGATCTTGACCGTATCTTGTAACTTTGAGTTTTAAGTATGAGGTATTTGAGGTTGACCTATCAAATTCTCCGTTGATCTTGATTACAGTACTCTGTTAAAATTCTTTGAGATGATCAAATCATTCTCTCTGATGAAGTAGATATGGATGTATTTATATATTATTAAGAATATTGTGTGATGATGATGATCACAATTTAATTCCGATGTTGAAGCCCTCCTTCAATATTTTCTGATTAAAAGACTTTTGTTGCACATAAAGATCATATTGGGTTATTGAAGAACCATTTTTTATATAAATCCAAGCACTAACTATTTGGGGTTTTCTTCCTAACACTCCCCCTAATCCAATATATTCAAAGATATATCTTTTAGCCAAAAAGGAGAACCACCTCTCAAAAAACGAAGGGGGACTAATGTCCTCATGAGGTTATCATTTCGGTCCTAATAGATTCAAGCATCAACAAGAGCCCAATCATTAAACTTATGTAAGAGGGTGGGTGTGAGAGTCACATCCCATAGTTATTGGAAAGCATGAGGGGGGTGATGAAGTACAATCAACATTGGGTAGAGTGAGAAATCAACTATCTTTAAAAAAAATGGAGGAAATTTGTATGGGAAGTTAAAAGCAATTTTACACATGGAGTTTTACATGAACAACAAGTAGGGAGCAGAGAAAAAAATATCATTGGATCTAGATAAAGAAGGCTAGGAAAATTATGGAGCATGCTGGAGTGTTCAAGAGATAAATATTGAAGATCTAGGTTGTTAGGCATGAAAAGTGAACTCTTGTGTGAGTTGCACTATGATAACAAGTGTTTGTTGTTGTTGTTGGTAGTTTTCTTGGCAGTGAGTTCCCTTGACTTCCCAGTAGAGATATTCCTATTTACCCATGCTAGAGAGATCATGATAAACGAATGGGATGCATGATGGACTGAGAAAAGTGAAGGGGTACATTCCTTGGGTTTGGAAGGTCAAGAGGAATAGAACTGGAGGAAATTCAAGATAGTTGTAGGACAATACTAGTGGGTTGTGGGATATTGAGCTGAGAGTGGATTGTGAGAGGCACCTTTTTCTTGTGGAGTCCTAGCCCTAGATCGGGGGTGACTTGTTGTTGAAATTTGGAACAACAAGTCTATGGTTGGGTGGAACGTCCTTCCCAATAAGATGGTTGCAAAATTGTTTTAAAAATATAAGTGTTTATCTGTTTTCTTGAGTTAATTTCCGAGTTTAATTGTTGTGTGTTTTACTCTGTGCATGAGAATGAATTATATGTTGTTGTGGTGAATTTATTAGCTGCATTTACATTTTTAAGTAGTATAGACAATTGCATGAGCTTGATTGTCATGTTGTTTTTAATTCAGTGTGTAAATGTATCTATTGATTGATTTTAGTAGTAACGGTAATGGGATTTCAACACGGTGTTTGAATCGTCACACATTAGGAAATAGTTTCCACACGCAATACAAATCATGTTGCACACATGGTTTGTCTCAGTGAGGAGGAAACATTCATGTTAGCTAGCATGATGTAGCTACATTTAAGTAATTGGTATCTACAATGATTAAATCTATGTATAATTTGTAGCCAGTAAGAAACATGAATTCAATTAGTAGATTTTTTTTTGAATTTATGTATATTTTCCGCAAGTAATGTTCTTCGGTTAAGCTAGGGGACATTACAAATACATGTCTCTAACTTGAAAAAAAAATGTCTGAAATTTTTTCAAGTGTTAGGGTAGGGAAGAGCTTTGATATCACTTGTAGTGTACTTATATATTAAAAACAATGAAATAAGAGAAATATTAGGAGAAATATAAACTGCAAAATTTAGAATAAGAAGAACAAGAGTATTGAACTTGTAAAATATTAACCCTTACATTGATAATTCAAAAAGAGAGCAATGTTTTCGGGCCTCTTTGATGGGGAAACCTTCAAATGAGAAGTGCTCCAATACAATGATAATAATTGACAAAACATTACATAGGTTCCTAACAATATAATAGTTTCTCACTACCCAAACCCTAATCCACTTGTGATTCCATCATTAACGAGTACCAACTAAATTATTTAGTACAAACGAATCTGTTACATTGAGTAGCCACACACCAACTACCTAGTGGGCCTTATATAAAGAAGATAGCTTCATACATTAATTAATTGATATATATATATATATATATCAATCTCGGATCTATTAAGTATTGAGAGAATAAAGAGATCTTGAGTNTATATATATATATATATATATATATATATATATATATATATCAATCTCGGATCTATTAAGTATTGAGAGAATAAAGAGATCTTGAGTAAAAACTTTTGTTTGTTTAAAAAATTCAAGGTTAAGTTGTATTTGTACAAATTTATTTTTTCTTATGTTGGTGATCATAATGGAATTGTGTGCAATGGAACCAAACTCTTCCACAATAATGGTTTGTAAGAATAAGGTATACAAACTAAAGGGGTTGTTTTACTATACCAAGCAAGAAGGTAATTAATAAAATGAAACTAAGGTTAAGAGGAAGGAGAGAGACATACATGTGAGACACTACTTGAAGGGTGTTCAGTATTGATGGTCGATTTGTAAGGGTAGGAGGAGCAGGACAATGAGCTCCAAATGAACTTTCACACAACACAACCAAGAAAATCCTAATTTATCCTACAAATGATAAACCGTAGATCTATCCTACTCAAAATATAGAAACCATTCTTAATATCCAATGAAGAAAATTTGAGTAGACAACGTGACTCCACACAAGTGGATGATAGCATATCGATTATGAAAGCGGGTTCTAAGGTACCAATGCGATCCTTCATGGTGAAAATAAAAAAGTTGGAGCTGAACATTGGAAGGAACCATTCGCTAAGGGATCAATGATAGAAATCACTATCGAATGTGAAGTATCTTATCATTGATGAATATCTATATTGAGGTATTAAAAGGCCTCTAAATAAAACCATTAGAGCAAGATGTGTCATAATAAATACAGTAAGATCCAATGCATTGAGGGAAATTATGGTTCCCTCCAACCAACATGAGATGATCATAGTACAAATTAATGGTGAAGAACCAAAATAGACTCAAGGGATTAGCTAAAAATGGGTGGGTAACATAAAAATTCCCTTGATTGGTGCAAAGACAAAGACTCACATAGATAGAAACCACAATTGAAGGACCATTGATGGTCAAATCATTTAATGTTAAAGTGAGGAAAATAGGGTAAGGGAGTTTTAACAAGTAAGTGGAGTAGAAAAAACTTAGAGGCCATGGTAACCAAGTGGAAGAACACAAATTAATGAATATCCTCTAATTAAGGGAAACACTAATTGTTTCCAAGTTTAATGGGAACTTTATTCATGGAGAAAATCCATGGATTAATAATATCTCTTGTCTTACCCCTTCGACCTTTTTTGGATTTTTTTATCTTTTTTTTAAGAATGAAAGAATCATGAGAGGTGGTAAATGTCAAGTTGTAGGAAATTTGATTCCTACATAAATGAATCAAATTGTAGGAAATGTGTGAGGTAACATAAATTCAAAAGTAAACAAAGTTGTATACATATATGAAATAATGGACATCCTTGTACATGTCTCCACTCAAAGGGAAATGATTTGCATGAATGTCGAACTTCAAAGTCTAGTAGTAGCAAGAAAAGGATGAAAGTGAGAAACAAGTGGCAAACAAAACCAATTAAAATAAAATTAAATGGGTGGAATCCCATAAAGGAATGGATATAAATCGAGAATATAGGGAAATGAGGATCACAATGAAATATTAGACCACTAGGGCTCCCACTCCTATGGAATAAACTTGGGATCAATGTTGAAATACAAGAGGGTTTTAAACTAGGGTGATCCATCATGGGAAGGCTCACCCATTGGATGAGAAAGTAGAATGGAATCAAGCACCAACACCCAATGGGGTGGACCCTATGGTGCAATTGAGTGGAGAAAGGTTTCAACACAATGTTGTTGAGGGTGAACCTACACCTATGTGTTAGTGTCGGGATATACATGGACATGTCTAATGAAGACAAGTGAATGATCCATAAGAAAATTAAAATACAATACAAAGTCTTGCACCCATGAAACAAAAACTAGAAAATATCTTGATATTATTTATGGGATATTATCTCAATGGGGATGAAATCCACCTCGATATTTAAAAACATCCATTCGGTGATAACATCAATAGTTCCACTCTTGGGATTGTAAGCCATTGTACCCTCTACAAGTGTAGGGGGTGCGGGTGAAGACATTTGGGAACTATCAACATTTCCAAGAGATGAAATCTAGGGACTCAAGAGAATATTTATCCAATATAGGGGTGCTCATAACATCTAAGAAATTTTCATTTATGGGGTAGATTACACTTAACAAGTCTTTATGTGTAAGGCTGAAAAAGGTAGTTCCTATCACAAAGGATTTATCACAAACATGTGAGAAAATACCATGAGAATGGAGGATGAAGCATGTACAAGACTTGCATGGTTGGAGGGAGGGATAATTAGTATGCCAAAAACAAATATAGTTTCATAAATAAACTAGGTTCAACATCCAAAATGGCAGTGGAAGACTAAGAACTACCTACAAAGGGAAAAACATTGTCCATATTTGAATCTAGCAGGGGGGGACCATATGTAAGATAGTCAATGATGACCACTCTTCCTTTATGGGGAATTGAAAGAGATTCAAAAGATTGAGGACGTGATCACCTTCATGGAATACATATAGTTCCTCCCAAGTAACATATAGTCTAATGTGGCATCAAAAAATTCTACATTTATTAAGGCAATTTTACTGACTAAATCTAAATGTAGATTAGTCGACAATCCCTTTATCTTGGAAATCTCACCATAAAAGGTTTGGATGATCCTAATTGGATTGAGAATAAAAATAAATAACACTCTATTGTAGAGAGGACATAAGATTCATAACAAATACAACATTATTGTAATGAAAACCAAATTCTAACGAATTTAATGGTGAACATTGCGATGTACATAACAATGCATAGTGTCTAACATGGTCATATCTTATCTCTAAGAAGAGATGTGATGATTTATCTTATTTGAAAAAAGATATAAAAAAGGTGGATGTTGATCCATTTTCATGTATTAACCTTGTATTTCATGTTAGATTATACTATGTGAAATTTCTCTCCTTTCGTCCCAATCCATAATTCTCCTTGCCCCGCATAATTCCTACATCTCCCCGTTACTTCATGGAAAAATCATACACTTCCAATACTTATCCATTTTCATGACTTGTGCCATGTAAAGAATCCTTACATAAAGTCCATACTCCACATTCTACATTAGTATTTCACTTTTTCTCATAAGCCAACACTTAGTTTATATTTAAACTTTCTCTCATGTAGAGTAATCGACATATGATTCTTTCTCCGCAAAAAACCTTATATTCGTGACACTACTTATCTTTATACTAGCATTCAACACTTTGTCGATTCTCGATTCAAATCCCATGCAGAGACATCAACGTATTACCCATGCAAAGAACTTGATATTCCCATTTCTCTACATGTACCTTTTCTCCGCAACACTTCTCCTCCACATTTGCTTATCCTGTATCACATTTTCTCTTATAACTACCCCACCCTCTCTCTACTACATAATCCATACTCAGTCAATTCTTGATTCATATCCCATGTGGAGAACTTGACACAATACTTTTCTCCGCTTGAACTATTTTCTCCGCATAAACTATTTTCCTCACATGATTCATTCCTCTGCACAACTCACTCCACCAGAATTTGATCACCACCTTCCTAACACACCAAATTTCCCATACTTAGTGTATTTATTTCTGCACAACCATTCATAATCTTCATTATTGAGGTAATTTATGGTGCATTTATGATGTCCAAATTCACAAGGAAAAGACGGTTGTCAGGAGTAAAGTTGGTTTAATTATCGCTCTTTCCAAAAGATCATTCATTTATGAAGGATACTTACTATTGATGGTTCACATGCATTTCAAAGAAAAATGTACATAGTGAAAGGATGTATCATTAATAACTATTAATGATCTAGGCTTTGTATTAGATTAACACCATAATCAACATTAATAACTTTCACATATCTCAAAGTGTGTTGAAAAGAGTGGGAAATATGGAAAATAGAAGGAAAATGAACATTTTTGCGGAGACACTGTCAACTCCCTCGCACGTCGGAACAAAGAGTTCCACTAGTTGATATCCTATCAGTGATATTACAACCTTACCCCTAAGCAGAAGGTCGCTAATAATATTTATACAAATGGTATGGAAAAAAATGGTTGCATGCCTGAAGCTTTTGGTTTTAGAGAATTAGTTTCTTGGTGCGCAAGGCGTTTTGAATCAAAGCACATGATGATTCAAGTTGTTCCCGAGGGGAGAATCTCGATCTTTTGATGCTGAAGGTATTCAGGAAAATGTTGTAACTCCCCACTCCAAATAAATCTCTGAGGCTTCCTGAGGCCGATTCTTTTTTGGATGTGCAGGGTGGAAGAGTAAATTTTGTTGAAGGACTTCCTGGCATCACCTTCGACATTGCCAATCGATATTACTTGCACTGATATATTCTTGCTACCTAAGTCGTACTAAGACTTCTCTTGGGTTTTCTCACAACAAGTGGGACATTATTAACAAAGTTACCAACTTAATGAGAACTGTGACCTCAAAACAATAACTCCAACCCTTAAAACCCATATTTTTTCATAAAAAACATGAAAATCAACCCCCAAATCAAAACATGGTGCTACCGGTAGCACCATTTTTTCTAACGAGGTCAAAATTACAACATTTTTCAAGCATGGGCTTCAAAACTCATACAAAAGCTTAGAAAAAACTTAAAATCAAGACCTAAATAAAAAAGTATCATTACCTAAAGCAAAATGTTTTTTTCTAAACATTAAAATTATAGCTAATTATGTCCTAATTGAAGTTGTGGCCTTGACAAGAGATCCCTATGAAAAAAAAACCCAAAATTGGATCTTAAATGGTCACTTGAAAATTTATTTTCTATTTTTTTTTTTTAATTTACATTAAAAAAAAAATAAAGAGAAAG
>JZKD02S2366781.1:197957-242386 GCA_000966675.3 Picea glauca | reverse complement strand
AAAAAAAAAAGAAAGAAAGTGGAAAAGAAAAGCTATAAATAAATGAAAAAAAATTAAAATTTCCTCGGAAAACAATTATATGTGTGTGTGTGTGTAAAACAAATTAACAAAAAAATTCTTGAAACATTAAAAAAAAAAGGAGAGAAAAAACAAAAAAAATTAGTTAAAAAAAAGCTAAAAGGGAAACAAAATTCAAAACAATATTTAAAATAAAGATCTAAAATAAAAAACATTCAAAAATGCTAAAAAACCGTAAGTTTAAACTTTATATTAAAAAAAATAAATTAAAATCTATATATATATATGGATGGGGTCACGACTAGGGTTTTCCTAGCAGCAACCTGAGTTGTGGTTCCTTTGCGCCGACCTGTAGCGACCTTTTTTTTACTTTTTTTCTTTGTTGTTTCACTGGGGTGTGGGCGTGGTCGACCTCTATCTATCGCTGAAAGGTTCTGCGTGCCCTTTGTTTACTATAGCGTGCGTGGGGAGTTATGTTATTGATCGCTCGATGGCTAGAGGTGGTTGCAGAGCTCCTCCCTTTCTCCTTTTTTGTATATTGTGTGGTGTTCGTGGTTGGGATCATGTTCGTGATTCGGGTTGCATGGTGATTCAAACAATGTGTGCACGGATCTGGGCTTGTTGCTTGGTTCTTCCAATCTGGTGCTCTCCTATATTTTTGGCTCCTCTCTCTGGTTTCATTGGAATGTTCTGGGTTTGATGTATGCTCATATCTGGTTCCTTTTGGTGTTCATTGATGCCTCTCTCTTCCTCATATCAACTCAAGAGTTTTGGCTAGAGCTTTGAGGTCTTTTTTTGGGTGTGTGGTATTGGGGTCCATAAACTTTGAGGTCCTATTGAGGGTGTGCAACTTCTAGTCTTCTCTTTTTCTAGTGTTATTGTTGATTATGGTTTTCAATGGTGTCATTGATATCTAGTTCTGTTGATGCGAGAATTTCATACCGCTCTGACCTAGTCCATCCGACTTCCAGGTCTTTTTGTTGGGATTGCTTTTTCAGTGATTTTTATCATTGCAGAGTTACTTGAATCCGACCTTTTTCTGGCCTCTTTGTGTTTTTTTTTCCCAACTCCTATTATTGTATTTTTCATTGTGGCTTATCAACCTCCTTTTGGCCCCCCTTTGGGTTTATTTTTTTATTTTTTTTACTCTGAACTCTTTACCCTTGATTGGGTCATGCTTAAGGCACCTACATAATGTAATTTGGTTCTCTTCGGATGAATAGAATTACAATTTTTTTTTGTGGCGAAAAAACTATATATATATATATATATATATAACTACAATATTATATAGAATGGGGGGGCAGGGGGAATGTCGAGCATCTCCCTAGCCCCTCGCGCAGGCCAAACCAAGGTTCTATGGTGGCCACAGGACCTTGGCCTGACCCAGACAGGGGTAGGGCGATGTCGGACATCGCCCCCATCCATTCTATAATATATTCTAGTTATATAATTGTTACACATGATTTTGGTCACTCTAGTGATGTCTCTACAAGTGATGTATTTAGGCTCCCACAATTACTTTTTGCCTGAGAAAAGTGGTTGTTGTATTCTTCCAAAAAACACATTTTTAAGATGAGTTCGTAGGCTTCCTATGTTACAGGGTGAGAGAATCCCTCATTCTCGTAGGCCACCCACACTTAGGGTGTGAAATGTTTGCAGTCTGCTCCATAGATAGGGTGCAAACCTATTTTTAAGCTTGGAAAGGAGAAGAGGTCACGAAGGTTCTAGAAGGGGATCTTCTAGAAAATGAGTTGGCATTCACATCGCTAACATCCTACTAACTTCTCAGATTTGGTGGGATCATCCTCATCCATGTAACCATCCCTCCTTCTCCTATATATTTAAATGTTTCTCATGGAAAAGGTTAAGCAAGATTGAATGAAGAATTGGCGAAAGAATTATGTGAAGAACCCTGCTTGGACAGAAGCTTGAAGACTCCATTTGGCCTATCAAGAGGTATTGGATCTTCTTCATGCAAGTGAAAAGAAAGTGTGTGTGTTGGAACCAAGGGTCACTAAAAGGAAGCTTGCGACATCAAGGCGATCAAGTTGTATATTCTACTTTCATTTAATATAATACCGCGGCATGTCCCTTTCCCATAAAATCACTCTTATTTTATTGCATAACTCCTTGATCATATGCATAGGTTGACATTGAATATAATTTGCTATCTTCACTTTGGTTGGTTTGTGTTGTCTTGGACCTGATTTCACAAGAGCACCGGAGCGAAGTGGGAACAACAAAGACCTAAGGAAGTGATATAAAGGTATGCCACTCATTCCTTCTTAGTAGTAAATTCAATGATTACAACTTAGGGAAAGAGTCGTGTCGTGTCCTGTTTTGTTTTAGATCCAGGTGGATCTAGGGAGATCTGTTAGTGTCCACACCTACCGATTTGTCCGATAACAAAATTGGCGACTCCACTGGGGATACAACCCATTTTTGGTGGTTTTTTCTTGGCCATTTTCTCTTAACATACCACTTTTTCATTCCCATCAATCTCTGAGTCTTGAGGAGACCCTTACAGACTCCGTTGATCCATAAGTTCCCTCAGAAGTTTTGTCTTTTTTCCAAAATTTGCTTGATTACAAACCTTCTCGCACTGCACCATTCTGTAGCTTGTGAGAACCACTAGAGTTCGCACCCTGTTGTTCATTTCAGTGCGAACTTCTCTCATTTTTCCTGTGTCTAGCCTATGAGAATCCTTAATTCTCGCACTGTACCCCACTGCTAGCCTGCGAACCCACTTGCAAATTTTTTGGATTAAGTCTTTTGTGTCCTCAGATGCCTAGATTTGTTTGTGTGTCTAGGAAGAACTTCTCTGGCCAGTGATTGAATGTTTCTTGACTCCAAATCTCGTGAATGATTAGTTTTCAGAAATCGAAATCTCTTCTTGATCATTTTTTCTTAATTTTTACCTCTTGACCTTTTCTTAAAAGGGTATAATCTCCAATTTAGAAATCCGAGTGCTTGTTTGGTTAGGAGCCTTTGATTGGATTAAAAGTTGAGATTATTTGTCCTTTTCTATTTCTTATTACTTGGAAAATTGTTACCCATGTGCATTTCAAGAGACTGGTCTTGTCAGTTTGTTATTTTTGTCTTCATTGAAAGATTGGTTTGGGTGTTTGTTGTGTATTTTTTTTCGTTGGTTGCTTACTTTTTCTTAGTTCCATCCCTGTTGCTTGGTTTCTAATAAAAATTAAAGACATTTTCCTTTTAAACAATTTTTGTTCGAAAATATTGGCATCCAAGTATTGAAAGAGAACAAATAGAGAATTTGCATTGTTCATGGTTGTTTGATATTACATTTCAGAGAAGATCATGCATCGTAGTTCACATTGTTCCAGAAAACTCCTCTTTCCCTCCTATAAATAGGATTCATCAAACATAATTTGTATCATTCATTCATGTTTATGCATTGTTGGGTTAGAGTCTCACACAACATCAGTTTCATTTTCGTCTCCTTTTGAGTAACAACAACCTTTAATAATATTGTGCAATTTTAAAATTCAACTAGTAAGTTTTTCTAGGGCTCTTTTACACCAACATTAGCTAGGCTAGAGCTTTGGAATAGGCAGTGAGACACACTCTCCAAAACACAAAACACACAATAACATCTTGTGATAAGGAGTGTCAAATTCCATTTGCAACATTTTGTCCTGGGAAGCCCTTCTCACACAAGGGTCAAACCTGAGGTCGCATTGAGATTGACAGAGTTACTCACCCTTCTTTGTTGATATTGGTGTAGAGATTGCACGTATTATGGGGGTCACTTCAAGGTATACCCACAATGATGAGTGGAAGCCTCTCGAGCTGATTTCGGGCTAGATACCCTGCCCTTGCGTGTGGATCAGACTGCAACTGTTCCCCCAGGCATTATTGTTGTTAGGTGGTAACCTTAGCAACCTATCTTCTTAGGGTCTTACATGAGGTGACTGTGAAGGGGTAAGTCTTCATGGTACCTGGAATCGACATTGGCCAGACTCACTCAGGATCCTTGGAGGGTATACCCACGATTGTGTGTGGGAGCTTGTACTAGGTGTAAGTCCATTAAGCAGGTCGTCAAAGTAACTTTTCCACCCTCTCCCAACCCCTTCTTGTATCATCGTTGCGACGTTGGATTTCATCACCAACTAGTGACTTCGGAATTGGAAGGTCTTGTTTGCCTGGTTTTTCTTCCTAGATTTTACTAACGTGTGTTGTTTGTTTACCCAAGTTGGCCATAGAATTTATTTCGTAAGATTCTAACTCAATCACAATTGAACCTCCATGCCGTTCACGTAGAATGCAAGGCTTACCCCCAGAAGATATGGAAGGTTCTCAACCCTTTCCTACCAACTCACCGGAGGGATCTCCTTAATAGAGTGAATTCAAGGACGTTGCCACTCCACACGTGGAAAGAACTAACTCTTTAGAATGGTTCTAAATTACCAATTCTCGAGAGGACTTTCGACTTCCTACCGACTCTGAGAGACATATTGTTTGAGTGAATTCTTCCGGAGATCTAGTTGTTCACTCTTCTGGATCACCAACCAGGCCTTTCATAGGACCTAAGGGTCGATATCCTTTTTGGACTACTGGTATTTTTAGATAGGATCTCTTTGGTTTAGGAGCAGGCGTTGATATCACTGTCGCACCTGAGCTTCTTGAAACATCTGATCCAGATGTAGTACCTTTTACTACTGCATATTATTTTCCTGGTATAGACACTCCGCTAGCTGACCACATCTTGACTATCCCTCTACAAACGGTCCATTAGATAATGTTCCTAGATACTACGAATCCTCACACCGATATTATAGCGGCTATCCAAGCCCCCATTGGCACACCTCTTTTGCCCATATTCACCCCAACGCTCGCGCCCGAATATCATGTGTTGAATGCTTCTATTCCCACTCCTACACAAATCTCATCCGGGACTCCTGGAATTCCCACTCCTTCTGGGCACCATCTCGTTCCCAGTTTCATTCCGACACTTCCTCAACCCCCTTTTAGAGGACCTCTTCCATCCTCTATCAGAAGCACCGATCCTAGTGGCACCATCCCGTTTTTCACACCTAATTACCAAATTCTTGTGGGTGGAAAATTTCACCGAGGAAGCCAAACCCAATCCCCTTTTGCAGGACAAATCCCAACCGATATGCAACCTCCGATTGGAGGGAAACCCCCATTGACCCCACCTTATGGAAAAAACATACCTCCATCCTTGGCCTAGTATTGGAATCATCTTATACAAAATAATCCTCACTCAACTGGGGGGGAAACAACCTCAAACTAGCTCTGTCCTACCCCCTAGTACAAGCCAACCATATCCAGGCACATCTAATCCTATTTGGGGCTCGAACGCTCAACCCCACACCCATGTCCAAGGGTACAACCCTATGAATTACTTGCCTCCACACCAACCACCGAATCTGCCTGGATCTTCGCATTATATGCAAACTGCTTATGGTCCCACTGGTCTACCAACGAGACTCCCTCCCCAAAGTCATCAGTACCCACATGTGAATAGGCAGTTACCCTTCTTAGCCACCCTGGACCTCCCTGATCTGTCAAGGATTTTAAATGATCCAATCTGTCACTCTCCTCAATGGCCCGCCATACCGGCCAAACTACCATCTGACATCCCTAAATTCGATGGTAAATCGGGAGAGGACCCAAACAATCATGTAATGAATTTTCACCTTTGGTGCTCATCCAACTCCTTGATGGATGGCTCTATTCGTTTACACCTTTTTCAGTGAACCCTCACAGGTTCCGCCGCGAAGTGGTATGTCGAATTACCACGAGGATTCTTCACCAAATTCAATACCCTTGCTATGGCTTTCCTCACCCACTACCAGTTACCGATTCACTACGAAACATGAACCGAGATTTTGATTTCTTTCAAACAAACCAAAGCCACTCATATCTGTGATCACATTCATGAGTGGCGACGAAGACGACGTCTCATCAAACTCGAACTTCTTGATCAGTTGCTGGCAGAATGGTTCACGAAATCATTAGTGAACGACATCTCTCATGACATCTCCATGGGTGGAGTTGTCACAGAAGCATAGGCAATCAGTCGTGCCCAATACCTCGACCTCGTTTACTCACAAACGGGTACTCTTTATGACTTACTCCCTGACGCACCTCGTCCATCTACTTCTACTACTTCAACTACTCTTGTTGCTTCTCATGCAACTGATGGTGTGATTGGCACTTTCCATGCCCAACCTCATTCCGTCCAAACCTCTAGCAACAACCCCAAATCCATTTCTTCTAATGTTCAAAATGCTCTGTCTCCTACCCCTCCCACCGACAAGACTTCTGAGGTAAATTATGTTCAATCTACCCCTGTCGACAAAAATAAATCCAAAAAAGGAAAGGGTAATATCAAGGAGGATAAAAATAATCCACAAACTAAGAAAACCAAAACACCACCTATTGACGATAGGGATAAGCACAAACCCCGATACCCTTGTCTTATCTGTGGTGATGATCACTACACTAAGGATTGTCCACGACGAGCTGAGGTTACTAAGTTCCTTCAAGGGACCACGAAACCCCCCACTCTGGCCGTATTGTCATAACCCTTCCCCTCTCAACAGCAGGCCCAATTGGTCATTCATGACCAACCTTCCCCCTCCAATACATCCTATGTCTTAATGTGTACAAGTGATTCAAAGCAGAATGACATCACACTTACACCTCACACCAAAGATTATTCTTCCTCCAAAGAGAAGGTTGATGTAATACCTCCTTTGTTGGTCCAACCATATCCCACGACTCCACCTACCAACGATCCTCTTCATCTCAAATGACTGAACCTAGATACGGTCCTTTTCCCTCCTCCAAAGGGTGTTGTTTGAAAATTGGCTTTCAATCCTCATGCACGTGCCACCCAGAAATACAGTATTGTCGAAGATCTAGCCCAAGCACCATCTGCGATGTCAGCCCTCAAAGTCCTTCAGAGTTGTCCTATACAACAGAAAGCACTGTTGAAAGCTATCGGTGGAATCGACCCTACAGATATGAATTTAACAATTTTTGACTTGGAATATCACATTCCAAGTCTTCCCCCTCAACTTGCATTCCAAATCCAAGTTATTGTCTACGACAAAAACATTTGTAGAACAGTTATTGATGAGGGTGCCTTGATGTGTGTCATGTCTATTACCTGTTGGAAATCCATTGGCTCTCCAACTTTGACTGAATCCCACAACACGCTCAAATTCTTCAATGGCTTTGGTTTCAAGCCTTACGGTGTCCTCTCATCATTTCCTATTACGTTAGAAGGAAAAATAGTCAATGTTGAAGTGGAGGTCTTTGACGCTCCTCTCGATTACAACCTTCTACTTGGTCGTAGCTGGTCGATTCCATGCGTGCAGTTGTGTCCACTCTTTTCCATGTCGTGTGTTTCCCACATCAAGGAAAAGTCATTATCGTAGACCAATTGGCCTTCTTTCACTCCGAATGCATGTATCGAAAAGGTATCGTTCATTGCAAACMCCCCCCCCCCCAGATACGGGAACATTGGTGTGGGTCTTATTAAATATTCCTCATTAATTGTAATTTCCCATCCCACCACCCGATGTTCCACATCCGTTTGTTTCCTCGATCAACATCATCTCCACTTCTGTTCACGGAACCCCTGCGTCTTACGACCCATGGATGGCACCCAACCCCGACGATCATCTTCATTGTGGCGAAAAAATGACTTTGAGTCCGGTCGAATCCGCTTATCAAGCCATTCAATCGGCAACCCATTCTACCCCATCTCTTGGTGATTTATCTCTAGATCCATTCCACGTCATTTTTCCCATGGATGAGATGATTATGTCTATTATGTCCATGGAAGACACCCCTTGGGACGATGGACATCATCATTCCATCCTCTTCCTGGAACAACACACCATCGAGGGCTACCAACGGATCTTGACCCCGTCGACCATTGTCGTCATTTCTATCATTCCCGAGTCTACGCACGATATGTTCTACGAAGGGAAATTAAGTAATATCTCACCCACCATCCCCCTCGACATATCCATAAAACATGCAGTTGTCGAAAATGTGCATATCGGAGCTTCGTGTTTGCATGACAAAGTCGTCACCTATAAGTCTCTTTTCCAAGAATTTTGTGACGTCTTTGCATGGAGCTATGAAGAAATGTCGGGTATTGACCCCGACATTGTGGTGCATGAGATTCAGACATACCCAGATGCCAAACCTGTCTGGCAATGACTTCATCCGGTCCACCCACATAAAGCAGCTGCTATCAAACTTGAAGTTGAGAAACTTCTCAAAGCTAGCTTTATTTACCCTGTGGCTCTAACTGACTGGGTTTCCAATCTTATTCTGATTGACAACAAACAAGGCACAATTCGCGTGTGCGTTGATTATAGGGACATTAACAAAGCTTGTCCTAAAGACAACTTTCCTACCCCCTTCGTTGACCAGATCGTCGATGGTTATGCCAGAAGTGAAATCTTCTCCCTGATGGATGGTTTCTCCGGATATAATCAAATTAATATCGTACCCGCGGACCAACACAAGATTGCTTTTATCTGTCCTTGGGGCACTTTCGCCTATCGAAAAATTTCGTTCAGTTTAAAGAATGCTGGCACAACTTTTCAACGTGCTATGTCTTACACCTTTCATGATATAAAGCACATTATGCAACCATATCTTGATGGCTTACCTGCTCATTCCATGCACCGTGTAGATCATCCAATACACCTCCGCGCCATTTTCCTTCGATGTCGGTTTTACCACATACGCTTGAATCCCCACAAATGTGTTTTCTACATAGAATCCAACTGACTTCTAGGCTTTATTGTTTCATGTCAAGGGATCAAGGTAGATCCTTTAAAGTTCGAGGCGATTCTCAATCTCCCTCCTCCTTCCTCACTTCGCCAGTTACAAAGTTTGCAAGGGAAGGAAAACTTTCTCCGTCGTTTCATCCCAAACTATGCTGAGCTAACTCTTGGATTTACACGACTTCTCAAGAAAGGTTCTGAGTTCATATGGGATACCACTGTCAACAAGGATTTTGAAGCTTTGAGACTGTCTTTGACACGTACCCCACTACTCTTCCCACCTGATTACAGTCGAAATTATTTCCTTTACCTCGCAGCCTCAGACTATACCATCGCTATGGTTCTCATCCAGGAGGATGATTCTCATGATGAACATGTCATTTATTACTTGAGTTGGAGTCTCACGACTACCGAAACCAAGTATTTATATGTTGAAAAACTGGCCTTGGCAGCCGTCCAAGCTGTTCAACGTTTCCGGCACTATATCCTCTCGTGCAAGACTATGGTAATTTCTAACTGCAACCCTATGCAGCACATTCTTAAATGCCAATTGCTAGGGGGAAAATAATCCAAATGGATCGTAATACTCCATGAATTTGACTTAGAATTTGAACGCGCTAAGTCCAAGAAATCCTTGGTGTTTGCCGAGTTGATATGCGACCTTCCCTGCTCTGAGACGAAAAATGTAGCAGCCGATTCATTACCCAATGAATCCCTTTTCCTGATTAGTTCCAATGACCTTTGGTATGGAGATATCATCATATATCTCTAGACCCAGACTTTCCAACCCACTTTTTCTATCACCGACCATCGTTGAATACGCTACCAAGCCCGTCAGTATATTATCCTCGGGGATACTCTTTATTGTCATGGGATTGACTCCATTTTTCGACACTGCCTCACGTTCGACAAAGATGAGAAAGCCCTAAATGACTGCCATTATGGAGCCTGTGGTGGTCACATGTATGGGTATGCTACTGCCCAGAAGATCTTACGAGCAGGTTATTTTTGGCCTTCTTTATTCAAGGATTGTATAATTTCCATCCAAAGATGCCACGCTTTCCAAACCTACAACAATAAAATACAATCACACCCTGCTCCTCTACACCCTATGGTCTCCGTCGGTCCTTTTGCGAAATGGGGTATCGATTTCATGACATGTCACCCTCACTCGGATGGGGGGCATGGTTACATTATTGTAGCTGTAGATTATTTTACGAAATGGGCTGAGGCGATGCCAACATTTGACAATACCAGAAGGACTGCATCATTATTCATATTCAATCAGATCATCACTCATTTTGGTGTTCCTCAGGCTATCGTTATTGATCACAACATCCACTTTAGAAACTTCATAATGTCCGAATTCACTGAAAAGTTGGGTCTTCGCCATGAAAACTCAACACCCTATTACCCACAAGCCAGTGGCCAAGTCGAAGCAATAAACAAGGTCCTCATTACCATGCTTCGACGAATGATAGGGATTCACAAAACGAGTTGGCACACGATGTTGTTTTCATCATTGTGGGCTTACCGAACATCCGTTAAGTCTGCTACCGGGTTTACACCATTCCAGTTAGTTTATGGTCTATAAGCCATCTTGTCGATTGAATGTGAGATACCCTCCCTAAAACTAGCCGTCAAATTTCTCCCAAACACTTATGCCAAAGAAGAACGTCTATTGTATCTCATGTAATTAGACGAAACCCATCACGATGCCACCCTAATTATAGAAGCCTAGAATAAATGCGTCAAAGCCCAATACGAAAAACATGTCAGGCCACGTGTTTTCTCCAAAGGTGATCTGGTTCTCCTTTACGAACAAGATCGGGATATGCTAGGAGCCAAAAATTTTGAAGCTATGTGGTGAGGTCCTTCTATCGTCAGATGAGTTTTGGATAAAGGAGCTTATGAGTTGGTGGACTATGACAGTATCCCTTTGAGTGAACCCATAAATGGGTTGTACTTAAAAAAGTACTATGCTTAAGATCACCTATGCATAAGTGCTTGTATTTTATTGTATCATACTTTTTGTGTGTTACTTTAGTGTGATTTTTTGTTATTTTGGTCTCTGCCCTTGAATGCTTATGTTACATTGTGCTTGGTTTCTAGATGTCGGAGTCTTCGCTACCCCACATTGGCTTCACCGATGGTGCTAGATGTAGTACTCAGAACCTTGCTTCTGTTGCATGGGCAATTTACGCACCTACAAACGAACTTATCAGTCTATGAGGTGTGTGCCTTGGTCGTGCGACCAATAATATTGCAGAATATAGCGTTGTCGTAAAATTGTTGATTGATGCTATTTCGTTTGGTATCCACCACCTGGTTATACGACTCGATTCGTAGCTAGTAGTACTACAGCTAAGTAATGTCTATGCTATTCGAAGTCCTACTTTATTATGGGTATATTTACGAATTCGCCTCTTGGAATGTTATTTTGATTATATTGAGTATCAACACATTCCTAGATGTCTAAATACATTGACTGATGCATTAGCTAACTATGTGTTAGACAGAAATTTGGGCCATTTATAAACCAATCACACATCACATGTATAACACAACACAAGATAAGCCGGTAGAAGCCGTATATATGTATATAACGATTAAAATTTTTTACAAAAAGTTTATTTCCAAGAACCAAAATCTCAAAATATGAAGCCCATAACTTCTACAAAATAGTGTCACAGATGACGCTCATGATAAAACACAACTTCTCAGGCCACCCTACGAAGCAGTCAACTGATAGACTCAGACACGCCCACAGTATGGCGCTAGTAATGTCTAGGGATCTCCCCAATAGCAATATCTGAGATGTTCGCGGTCAACCCCTCCAAGTTTTTCTCCACTGCCTTGTAGTATTCAGCATCCCATCTCGCCAGTGGAGCTGCCTCTCTTCACTGTTGAATAGGAGACATTCCTGGAGGTCGATATGGTCCAACATATATGTCATCAAAAATATATTTTTTGATTAGTTCTTCGATAAACATAAAAACATTTCATATGATAAAACTTGCAAAAAAATTTTAAAAGAACAAAGTGTGTACTTCTTACCTAAGTCTCCCCACTGAGCGTCCTCAGGTAGGGCCAAATCTGGATCCCCTTAGAAATATAGACCAGTGTATGCATAATCATCAATCATCAACATATGGGGCCTTAACCAGTCAAAAAATGAATCATTGTACTTGATTATAGGCCCAGCTACATGTCTAGCCATGAGGTTGCACCACCTCAACATCCTTGGATCCTGTGGGGACGATAAACCCCAATCAAACTGTAGTCGCAGCAGTGGGACCCTCTCAAGGAAGAATGACACCAAAAGTGATCTGTACCCAAACTGCTTCAACTCACCCTTTCGACACTTCGTCAATTGTCTTTTTATACTGCGGAGAACTGCATCCGACCAGTTGACCCGAGGCTCTATATAATCTATGGCATATTGGAAGTAGCTCTGCAAAGCCATGTGTGGAGCCATGCTCCCAGCCATGCATGTGATAGTGAACAAGATGATCCATAGGGTCAAATATTGGACCCCCCAAATAACAACCTTACCCTTGCTTCTTTCTGCCTCAAGAACACAATACTAGCGACAATACTCACTCATAGAGAGTCTGTCGCCTTGGCCACCAGTCAAGCTAGCATGGTATCCACGTCGTGACAACCCTATTAGAAAATAGATATCCTCGATATCTAGGGTCAGTGTATGGACTCCCATGTGAAATAATTGTTGGTCCACATCCCACATGTGGACCAGGTATTCCAACAATCTAAGTTGGGCTCTCATGCCCGAAATCCTGAAGAATTTCAATAGCCCACAGTCTCGGAGGGCAGCGACTGTACCCAGGTCATTCACGGAAATAGATTAATCCTCCTCATGTTCCCTTTCTCGTCACTCCAACATTGTGATGGTTAAACACTTGCACAAGAGCCATGAGAGAAGAGTCAACAACTTGTTTCAAACTTTTGCATGATTTTTATTGAGCAAAATTTAACTTTAAAATCCATGTTTTGGCCCTCGCAGGTGAGTCTTTGACACAGTGCGAGATTCTCGCAGGTGCTCTAAAGGCCACCTACGAGAATCCTAGATTCTCGCAGGTCCCGCAAGTCCCACCTACGAGAATTCTCGAGCTCATGGTATGATCCTAAAATGGATTTAAAACCCTAAAAATTGACAATAAAAATTAAAAATAAACCATGGAAAAGTTGAAAGATCAAGAGCTTACCTCGTGGGCTGAAACAGTTTTTCGAATGATTACTTGTGCCTCCCGCAATCGAACAAAGAAATTTGGGGGAAAATGAGGTATGTTGGGCAAGTTTTTGGCAAACTCACAATGAAATGGTAAAAAGCCCTTTTTACCCATATTTATTCACTTTTTACTATTTTTATCGATTTTTTATATTATTTTTATTGTTTTGCTTATAAAACCTAATGCCCTAATAGCTTTGTGAGTATGGTTTTTCGTAGGTATGGTAACTTCGAAGTCCAAATGAGGGGGTACGAGTATTTTCTCTTTTTGTCGCATGTACAATTACTTTTTTAGCATTTTTGTAGGAAAAACCTCAAGCTCAGTCTTCATTCATACTCGCGCTCAAAAATATATGAGAACATAACCGAGTATACTTTTTCTTGTCTTTTCGTACTCGTCATGGTAACTCGAAAATGATGAACCTAAGGTAGTATCCTTTAAGCTCTTTTCACGCTCCATAAAAATGAAAAGATTGCCAAGTGATCTTATTCTCTTCACGCTCGTTAAAGTATCTAAAGAAAATGTTCGACGGGTGATAGTTTATCACTTTTTCAGTCTCGTCAAACTTATTTATGAAAAAGGAACTGGGAGAGTTCTCTTTAAGTGTTTTTCAGACTCTCAAAACATGAAAAAACCCCGAGTTTTCTATCCTTGGACTCGTTAAACAAACATTGAAAGACCCACAATGGGACCAAACCACTCCTTCCTAGGGTTCGTTAAACATACTCTGAAGGACTCATCCAAAGGATGAGCTTACATTAACACGCATATGTTATCCTCCTCAATCTTGCGTAAAAATAAAGAGGTACTTGCCAGAGATGGTGGGGGGAATTTTGGGAAAGGGATGTGTTTTCGTATTCATATTAATGGCAGTAAGTGTCGCTCTTGAACATGAAACCCCCTATTCGTCATTTGAATCCGGGTTGGGAAATCCATTTGTCTCTCGTTCAACTTGCTACAAGGTCATATCTTGGGTTGTCTTTGAGTCAGTGTTGCCAAGTCCTTGGTCATGTCATTCATATGTTCAAGAGAAGTTCACACGAGCCCTTTATTGAGTCGGCCATCTGCAGTTGTCCATTCTTACTATGTCGGCCTTCCTTGTGTCCGTTTCGAACTGTATTCATACTTTGTTCCACCCTCAAAATCTGTTACTTATTTCATGTCATTGATGGGGGATACATAAAGGCCCTCCTGTGACGAGTCTTGTTCCGTCGACTCCAACTCATTATCTAGAAATGGGACTTAGAAATCATTTAGTACCTTGGAACCTGCATGCCTTAAATGGCATGTCTCTTCGCTTTCGACAGGGGTTTCACATCATTGATCCCTGATCGAGAGATTCCTCCGAATTCTTGACTTCAGCTCATGTATTCGCATTCGTTTGGATTGTACTTTGGTACCTTGGGAGTCATTGACATCAATGGTGACTTCCCTCATGCTTGTTAATGGTTTTCATCAATGACCGGTAATCAAGTGGTTTCTACCATGTTTGAATTCAGCACATGTAATCGCATGGCTAGATTCGTACTTTCAGGTGACAGGATTGAAGACCCTGCATATCATCTTTTTTATCCAGGCTACGATGGAGTATGTATGATTGGTATTGGCACACAGATCCACTTTGTATGTCGTGTGGATATGTCATCTTAATTCAAGTCTTCTCGCATAGATCTATAGTGTATTCCTGGTGGCTATGTAGCATTTTGATGGCATGGATCCATGGTGTATGATTGGTGGCCATGACCTACGTTTATGATTATATTCATTTGTGATCTGGGCATGGGAATGCATACCTCGGAACTAGTATTATATTCTACAGATGCTTGGTTGTTTACAGGTTTCTGATTAGGTGCGCTCCTGGTTTTTGACACACACACACGTAGTTTACAAAGTATTTCGGCTATCACAGATTCCAGCCTCATTCTTTGTGGGGAATTTTGTTACACATGATTTTGGTCACTCTGGTGATGTCTCTACAAGTGATGTATTCAGGCTCCCACAAGGATTTTTTGCCTGAGAAAAGTGGTTGTTGTCTTCTTCCAAAAAACACATTTTTAAGATGAGTTTGTAGCATGCCTATGTTACAGGGTGCGAGAATCCCTCATTCTCGCAGTCCATCCACACTTAGGGTGAAAACTGTTCACAGTCTACTCCATAGATAGGGTGCGAACCTATTTTTAAGATTGGAAAGGAGAAGAGGTCATGAAGGTTCTAGAAGGGGATCTTCTAGAAAATGAGTTGGCATTCACATGGTTGGCATCCTACTGACTTCTCAGATTTGGTGGGATCATCCTCATCCATGTAATCATCCCTCCTTCTCCTATATATTGAAAGGACTCTCATGGAAAAGGTTAAGCAAGATTGAATTAAGAATTGGAGAAAGAATTATGTGAAGAAACCTGCTTGGACATAAGCTTGAAGACTCCATTTGGTCTATCAAGAGGTATTGGATCTTCTTCATGCAAGCGTAGAGAAAGCGTGTGTGTTGGAACCAAGTGTCACTGAAAGGAATCTTTTGACATCAAGGCGATCAGGTTGTATCTTCTACTTTCATTTAATATAATATAGCGACATGTCCCTTTCCCATAAAATCACTCTTATTTTATTGCATAACTCCTTGATCATATGCATAGGTTGACATTGAATATACTTTTCTATCTTCACTTTGGTTGGTTTGTGTTGTCTTGGACCTGATTTCACAAGAGCACCAGAGCGAAGTGGGAACAACAGAGACCTAAGGAAGCGATATAAAGGTATGTCACTCATTCCTTCTTAGTAGTAAATTCAATGATTACAACTTAGGGAAAGAGTCATGTCCTGTCCTGTTTTGTTCTAGATCCAGGTGGATCTAGGGAGATCTGTTAGTGTCTGCACCTACCAATTTGTCTGACAACAATAATATATAACTATATTATGTCGAAGGCATATCTTAGTGTTATCTTTTGTAGAATACATGTCAACAAGTTGACAGGTTTTGCAAAACCACCCTTTTCCTCCATCTGTCCAATACTTACTCTTACATCAACTATTATCATTCTACATCAATACAACTAACAACCTCATATCCACCTGTCCTTATCTCCTCCACACTTCCCATTTCACTTCCACAATTCCATTAATGAAAACTGACATAGTATGAATGGAGATAAGATATTGAAGAAGATAAAGTATTCCACAATCTCTTTATTTGACAAGTGTTGGTTGGATATTTATAGGGAAATGCCTGGTGTGCATGCTAAGCCTGACCAATGTAGTCTGTGACTGCAATGTAATCAGAGCCTTTGCCAAAACTCTCTTTGTATTCTCCCCCCGCATCAGTCTCGACCTCATTTTTTGAATGGAACTGACCAAATATAACCGTACCGGAAGAAGATCCACTTTCGGATTCTCCATAGCCCGCTCTGCTCCCAGAACTGGCGCGACAAACCTCACAGTCAAAATATACATGAAAAATACCTTTTCCCTGGCCTTGGTTGTAATGGAAGCCATTACTCGATCTGTAAGTGTTATTTACACTACATGTGGTGTAAGATTTTCGATACGAATGGCCCATCGCTTTCCGGAAAAAAAATGGAAATGGTTGGTACAGTAGGCGAGGTATGGGAAACAAATATTTTTAAAATATTGATATATTTTTAATATTTGATAAATACCAGATCCATTCATTTAGTCATTTACCCATAATTCGTAAATATTTTTTCTTAGTGATAAGACCCGTCACAATCACCGCACGTGGAATATGGTCTATTGCTCAGCTGCTGACTGTGCTTGTCATAATCCCTAATTTATTTTTGTCGTTGATGAAGCAGGTTGGGTAAATATTTAGTTACTAATGGTTCTTGATATTAATGCGAAATAGATCATATTTGTGAGATAGGTATTTGGCCAAGGATATCTTTTAAGTTTCAAGTGTTCAGACCCATCACTTAAAATAAAATTTAGTTTTTAATTGATAATAATAATAATTATCTTTAATTTGTATTCATAATGTGTATCTATTTTTTTTTTTTCTAAAAATGATTTATTATAATTTAATTTTTAATGGATAATTATGGTAATTATCTATAATTTTTGTTCATGAATGTGGATCAATCCATTATTATTATTTAAATAAATTCCGTTATCTAAAATTATTTATTGGTAGTTTATAAGAGGATGAAATGTTTATAGATTTTGACTATAACCTTTTTTAGAAGATGAGATTTTAGTCATTCAAAACAATTTTAAATATTACTTTATGATTAAGAAATGATTTCAACTTAAACAATATTTCCAAGAAAATAAATGTCTTACTCATCACTCAAGTTAACATCTAACTTACAAAGACAAGAGGGTTTGGAGCTAGGGTTTGATAGTCGCGACCATAGCAGAGAACAACATGAGCACCAAAGGGGGGGGGGGTGGTAAGGGTACCCTCTCATACAAACAGGTAGTGCTAGACAAAGGGAAAGGGCCAAGAGGCGTAGTTTTCAAGGCACTAATGACAAGCACCTCAGGATCAGACCCAGAAAAAGGTCAGGAAAGGAACCAGGGAAAAGTGAGTGCATGGGAGAAGAAGCCAGAGAAACTCAGAGTGAGGCGCAAGACACAATGAAGCCCAATGGGGCATAAGGGAACAACCCATGCAAACCCAAAACAAAAATGATACCCAAGGTGATATTGGAAGATCCAAAAATGCAACTTTACAGGGACCAGATGAAGATGCATGCAATAATCTGCAAGTTCATGGGTTTGTGGCCCATAGAAAGAATGTTGTGCAACTGGATTAAATATCATTGGAAGACAAATGGAGAAGTGGAGCTCCACTTGGACTCAAAAGGATTCTTCACAATGGTATTCATGAACCTGGAGGACAGGAATAGAGTCTTTGAGGGAGGACCATACTTCCACGCCTCAACAAGACTGTACATGTGACCATGGAAGGAAAATTTCTCCCCAGAAAAAGAGAATTTCAAAAAGGTGTCGGTCTAGCTGAGATTTTATTCCTTACCTTTAGACTACTGGTTACCCTCTACTTTCGAAGAAATAGGAAACAAACTGGGGAAATATGTGACTACCTTAGAAGCCACCCTAAAAGGGAGATATACATCTTACGTAAGAATCTGCATAGAGATGGATGTGTCGGGAGCACTCCCAGAATCCATAAGTCTGGAATTCAGGGATGAGGAATGGATCCAAAACATAGATTACGAACATATCCCCTTCAGATGCAAAAAATGCCATGAACATGGCCACCTGATCAGAGAATTCCCTCTTAATAAAAAACAGGAAGCGGAAAACCCCAAACCACAACAGGATGAGGATGGGTTTATAAAACCGAACCTCGGAAGTAGAGGAAACAAAAAGCAGAGTAGAACCCCAGCAGGAAATAACCCGGAGACCTGGAATAAAATGGAAGGACGGGACAAAACCAATAAAGAGGAAGAAAACAAAAAGGATTTGGTAAAAGCTCAAGAAGTCATAGAACAAGAAACAAACAAGCCCAACGATCGGCCAAGTAACAAGAAGGAACAAGGGAGTTGCACAACCCCGATGGATGGAGAAATCAGAGACGACAACACCCCCATGAAAGAAGAAGAGGGAGACGTGGAAATGACCCCAAGCGAAGTAGGCACAGAAGAGCATGATCTCAGAGACCTTGTGGAAAGGGAAGGGATAGATCTCCCGAACATACTGGAGCAATGGAAAAGAAAGGGAGTAGACAATGTACCAACAAAGCAGCTTGACCGCATTCAGTACCTATTTCTCCTAAGGGAGGAAGCCAAAGCTAGAGGACTAAAGCGCACACATGGGGATATTGGACACCTAGGAGTCAAAGCCAATGAGGGACAACCACATCTCTCACCCAAGAAGACGTGGAGGAAAAAAGGCAGGAAATCAAATAGCATAGCCCTACAGGAGCTTGGAGTGCTACTGATAAACTCAGGTAAGATCAAGAAACTCTTCCCCAACTCCCCTCCACATGTTTAAATGATGGTTATAACTTGGAATATAAGAGGCCTAAATAGCCCGAGAAAGCAAAGAATCCTTAGAAATAGACTAAATCATGAACAACCAGATCTTTGTTTTATTCAAGAGACAAAATGCAATACAGACAGAATGGAGGCAATTAGTAAACAACAATGGCGCAAGTACAAGATGGTGGCTATCGGAGGCCATCAAATGGTAGGAGGTATTCTCACCTTGTGGAACCCAAAAGTACTGAGCCTAATAGCAGCTGAAGCGACTAGGCACACCCTTACGGTTCACATGCAAATCATTGGAAACACAGAGGAGATTCTATGCACTAATGTGTATGGGCCCTAGGTGTTAGAGGAAAAGAGAGGAATGATATGATACTTAGAAGATCTTAAAACCCAATCCAACAACCTCCAATGGATCCTGGTAGGGGACTTCAACATCATCACGTCACTTGTAGAGAAAAAAGGAGGTACAAGAAGATTGGATAGGGATGCAGGAGAATTCTCAAAGTTCATATACACAACGGAGATGGTAGACCTCAAAACTAATAATGGCCAGTTCACCTGGAACAATAAAAGGATGAACTAGTATCAGGTAGCAACAAGACTAGATAGATTCCTAGTATTGGAGTCAATCATTATGCAGGGGCTAACCTTAGATTGCAACATCCTCCCCTAGGGGGGATCTGATCACTAGCCAGTGCAACTGGAAGCAAGCTTCCAAACCACACCAAAGAACCGACCCTTCAAATTTGAGAAATCCTGGATTGAACACCCCACTTTCAAGGAAAGAATCAAACAGTGGTGGCGGGAGGAGCAACCAGAGCAAGGGACAAGGATGTTCAAACTCTATAAGAAACTAAAGTATATCAAATATAGACTCAAGGAGTGGAACAATGACACTTTTTGGAATATGAACCAAGAGAAACACAACATAGAAGAAAAAATGAAAAAACCCCAGGAAACTTGCATTTCAGAGGGCTATACGGAGGAACAGAAAAAGGAAGAGATTCAGATGACCCAGGAATGGGAATCTCGATGCCAGGAGGAAGAAAAACTTTGGCGATAAAATTCACGTATCACATGGCTAAAGGAAGGAGAACGAAACACCAAGTTTTTTTGTAGAACAACCATGGCTAGAAGAGCCCATAAAAAAATCTTGAAGATTAAGGACCAAGATGGAATAGAGCGAGAGTCACATAAGGAGATCAAAACTACTCTGGTAAACCACTTCCACAGGATAGCCCAGGAGCCCAACCAAGACATAATAGAGGCCATACAAAGGATAATCTAGCATATCCCCCGCCACAAACCCATTACGGAGGAGGAAATTGACCAAGTACTCCAGGAAATGCCCAATGGGAAAGCCCCTGGTCCAGATGGTTTCACAGTGGAGTTTTTCAAAGCCTGCTGGGAAATTGTCGAACGTGACGTTTATAGGGTAGTGGAAGACTCTAGAAGGTCAGCCTCCATTCTAAAAGTGTTAAATGATACAATGATTACACTAATCCCCAAATAAAATGAAGCCAAAAACCTTGATCATTACAGACCTATACCATTGTGCAATGTGGTTTATAAGATAATCTCCAAAGTTATAGCAAATAGATTGAAACCCCTCCTACCCACATTGGTCTCACAAGAACATGCATGATTCATGGAAAGAAGACAGATAATGGAAAATATCATCCATGCCCATGATCTTATCCACAACATGAAGCTTCAGAAGAGAGGGGGAATGATAATACAACTGGACCTAGCAAAAGCTTATGAAAAAATTAGCTGGCACTATATGGTCAAGAATTTGGAAGCCTTTGGTTTCACCCAACACTGGATCAGCTGGATAGTTAGCCTAGTATCCACAACAATCTACTCACTACTAATAAATGGGCCCCTGCCAAACCTTTCTGGCAAATGAGAGGCATCAGACAAGGAGACTCGTTGTTCCCCTTCCTTTTCTTTCTGATGATGGAAGGTCTCAGTTGAAGCATAAAAGGCGCAACTGCAACAGGTGAAATAACAGGTATCAAAATTTTCAAAAATTTCCCTACTTCCACACACCAATAGTTCATGGATGACACCTTACTTCATGGAATACCCACAGTCAAGGAAGCAGAAGCCTAATAACGAATCCTAGAACAATTTGGGGAAGCCTCGGGTGCAGAGATCAACCATTCCAAATCTATGATCTTCTTCTTCAATACCAACCCCACAATCCAAAGAAATTTGGCCAACATTTTGGGCTTTGAACGCAAAGCACTCCCAACTAAGTACTTGGGCATTCCCGTGAAAGACAAATCTTACAAAATGTCAACTTGGGAAGGAATAATCAACAATTTACAGGAGTGGTTGAAAAACTGGATGTACAGATCCCTCAACCTAGTCAGAAGACTTATTCTGACCAAGTTTGTTTTGCAAGAAATTCCAACCTTTATGATGTCTGTTTTCCCAAACCCTAAGGAGATACTAAAAAAAATAAGAACCATCCAAAGGGACTTCCTGTGGCGAGGAGTAGAAACAAGGAAAAAATGGGCCCTGGTGGCTTGGGAGAAGGTCTGTAAACCAAAAAGCAAAGGAGGTCTATGTTATAACCCTAAATTGCACCATGCATGCTTACCTGGCATCAAACCATCTCAGATCCCTTCTTTGTCAAAGCGTTGTTGAACAACTCTTTAAAAAACCTCTTTTATAAGGGCCCACGCGCTCTACTCCATTACTGCACTCGTGTACACGCTAGTTGACCTAAAACAACCCGCGTGGACCGACAAAAGCACAAAAAAAGGAAAGTTTTTGATGGAACACACAACTTTGGGTGATTTAACTGAAACTCCCAGCCATGCATGGCCGAGGGTTCATCCAAATACCTAGCTCCTTCTAGCCTATAAAAGAAGGGGTAGGGGTCCCATTTGGAGGAGGAAAAAAATAGCAAAGAAACTCTGCCCAATCGCATATTCCCATTGTCCCAACCCTTTAGCCATCCTTATGCAAGAAGAGATACAAAGCAAAGAAGTTGGAGGACATTTGAAGAGGAGCCCAGGATCAGGATTTGCAGAGCAGTGGCCAGTCTCGACATTTGTAAGTTGAATCATTTAAAGTAATAAAGAAATGCTTTTCCCGTCCCACTTTATGAGTTCTTCATAGTACAGTAAATATATGTTTGAATCTCTAACCCATTAGTCTATAGGTAAAATGCATGTGTAGTTTGTTGCTTGTTTTGCATATAGGTTAGCTTTGAAAGGAGGACTGCTAACAAGTGATCAAGCGGGAGGAAGGATTGACATCGAACATCTGGAACAAGGTATGTTGTTCTAACCATGTATTTGTTGAAAAGAAATGGGGTTTAAGTTTGGGGACTAAAGTAGAAAGTAGATTTCTTTCGGTCATATTTGCATGCATAAGAGAACCCTATTTGCTAGTCCGTAAGGGGATTTCCCTCACAACAGAATTGGTGACCATACTGGGGACCGAACCCAGAATCTCTAGTTTCACAGACCAGTTGTCTCTGTTATTTTCTTGACTGTGTTTTTTCGAGACCCACAGAGGTACACGCAACCTGCATAAGGTCTGCACGTGTGTACCCGCATCCTACTCTCTTACAGCCCATGTGTGAACGCTAGCTAAAGAAGTAGCAGTAGCGTGTAGATTCCAGAAAATTTTTGAGGCAGTCATCCTCTTCCCTGTTATAATCAATCAATTTCAAGGGTTTTCTGAAATCTGTCTAAGTCTTGGTTGTTTGCAGTCTTATCTCAGATTAGTTTCTTTTACGATTTTTTTTTCCTTACATTGTTTTCCTTGTTTCTATTAAAGAGAGTGTCTAAGCCTTCAAGAGATCTTGGTTATCAATATCAGTGGTCTCTTCCTGGTTTGGATTGTCTGTTTTTATTTTTTCTTAGAGTTTAGAGATACACGTGGCCTGTATAAGGCCAGTACGCGTGTACACGCCCTCTGTCTTTACACAGCTCGCGTGCACACGCTTGTTGTTGGATTGTCAGTAGTGTGCTTGTGCAGGACAGTTTTTGTTGAGGGTAAGGCAATCATCTTTCCCTTCACAAGAGTTATACCTCTCAGGTTTTTGAATCTCTGTCCTAGAATTCAGTAGATTAGGGTTGATCTTAGCCATATATTTCTTTTTCATTTAAAAAAAAAGTTGTCATTAAAAAGAATTTTTTAGGGTTTTTAGACAAGTGTGAGAGTCATTTTTTAAGTTGCTAGTGTGTGATTTCTTGAACTGATTCTTTGCGATCTGCGATTTAGGCCAGAATTTTTTTTCTTGGTTTTTTACTTATTGGTATTTTTCCTTTTTGCCTTATCAACATTTAAATAAATAAAAAAATCTCTTTCATTTTCCTGTTTGGTTGAAGAGTGTGATTCTGCCTTATTAGCCAGGGAAGAGTATTTTATTTCATAAGTTTTTTGTAGTTTACTTAGATCATAAGTAGCTTGTAGTTGAGTGAAATTCCTTTTGAGTTTGTTGTCCAAAATCTTGGAAATTTAAAGATAAAAAATAAAAAAAATTGAAAAGTTGTTGAAATTTTGCAATAAGTGAAAGTTTTTGTTTCCATCTTTTTATTCATTTTTCTTTCGTCTTTTACACATCATCAGTTTCTCTTTCATACCCCTTGACATAAGACAAATCCATAAAATTAAAGCTAAATCTAAAATTTATTAGACTTTTATGTTTTTAGGGTTAACTAACTAGTTCAGGATTAGGGCCTTGGATTAGGTTGGAGAGAAAACTCTTCAAGGCTATTAAAATCAAACATTGGAGTTTGAGTTAGGGAGTGTCCAAGTCCAGTATCATGAAATTTATCTGAGACCTCCCTCTAACACATGGGATAAACACGAGGTCGCGTGCGGAAAGGTAGCGGAGATAACCCCTCCAAAGTTGGACCAATCGTAGTGGAGAACACATATAGAGGGCTTGTTTTGGGATTCCGTCGATTTCATTTGCCATGGGGATTTGTGGGTCTCGAATCCGTTCAAGGTCCTCAATTGTCTTCTGGACCACTTGCTTTCGATACCCTTGACAGGTTTCGGGCTTGATACCCTGCTCATTGTGGTCTACCCGACTTTCGACTGTACCCGCCTGGTGACTGTTCACGCACTGGCAACCTAGTTGCCTATCTTTTTTAGGGACATACACAGGTGACTATGGGGGTATACCATGGTACCTAGGATAGACATTGGGCCACTCTTTGCAGAGTATACCTGGAGGGTGCTTCCATTTTTGAGTTTCACTTGCACCGGTAAGTTTCTCTAGTGTTGGTTGTTGTAGCTGTTCTTCCAATTAATTTAGTGTTTTCCTGTCTTATCTTATAGGGACCTTTTTTAGTGTGTGTTACTTTTGAACATTTAGACTACCCTAGAGTGTCTTTGATCTTCTCACACAGTGGAGGATCACAAGCTCCGCCGATCATGAAGGCTTCTTGGCCTGCCATTGGTTACACTGGAGCCACCCCTACCACCATTAAGGCGAAAGCTAGACCAACAAGGGTCTTTTGAAGCGACCAGGTCACAAGAAATTGTGCCTGACCAACATCCGGAGGAATCGACTATTTTGGACCTTGAAGTGAATGCTCTTGGCCTGGTTGAAACCCCAACCACTTATTTCTTAGCACGTTTCATCGTACCAATTCAATTTTACGAGCACCAGAAAGTGTCGCACACAATAATGGAAACAAATGTTGTTACTCCTTCTGGGAATTCTTCAATTCCCACTACGATTGTCACCACAGGATATTTTTCACCTCCTAATCCACCGTCATCGATCTGAGCCACCATGGTCTCAACTGCCTCTACGTCGCATAGTGGTCTGATCCTGTCTTTGGCGGTGGCCACAACCCCTTTCACACCAAGTGTGACAAGCCCTCTGTTCTCATACGGGATGCCAAGTTTGGGTACAAGTCCTATACTTTCCTACTCCACTTTACAGACTTCAGGTCTGGGGGCAGGGAGCTCTTGCGCTCCTCTACAAGGTCACATGGGGGGCACTCCTGCACCTTTTAATGCTTTCCCTTATGGAGGAGGTCATATACCTCCTTCATCCCCTTCACTCGGTGGCTCGCATCAACAATCCACCAGGCAGCCTACACACCATGGTTTATTTTGAGCGGGGAGTCAAGGACCACCTTTGCATAATATGTTGGTAGGTTTGACACCATTTTCTTTGATCAAAACATTTGGTAATAACGCCTTCTCATCAGCCGCCTTCCCGACTGGGGGAAATCCCAGTTTTGGACAACCTATTCCTATGCAGGGTACTATTCCTGCACAGGGGGCAAACCTAGGAACTTCTTCTACATCAGGGCCTTGGATTTCTTGGCAGGGATCCATTCCCTTGTCCAGAATGCCAATCTGGGGTAATTCTTTCCACAGTCAATGGAACCCCGGACAAACTACTATGCCTATCCCCACGGGACCGACATGGGGCAACCCTTCCCAAAGTCCTTCGAATGTAATGCATGCCCAACCATCTGTGTCCTGTTTTGGAAATCAGTCGATGATGTCTCCACATACACAAAATCCATACGCTGGCCAGGGCCATGGATTCTACTATAATCCCAGCCAGTAGTTGAACTTTTCCTGGCAACCTGATGCCAGTCAAACTCCAAGCCCCTTTTTCCCAGGTTATCACCAACAACCCAAACTACCTTTCCTAGAGACTTTGTACTTGCCAGATTTGACAAAGTTGTTGAATGACCCTATCTGTCACGATTCGTGTTGGCCTCCTATGCCGACGAAGTTGCCTTTGGACATCCCAAAGTTTGAAACCAAGCCTAACGAAGATCCAAGAGATCATGTGACTACCTTCCATCTTTGGTGCTCATCTAACTCATTGAAAGACAACTCCGTACAGTTGTGATTGTTTCAACATACTCTCATTGGGAGTGTCGCGAAATGGTACATTGAGCTCGATCGCTCAAGATACTCTTCCTTTGATGAACTGGTGATGGCCTTCCTAAACCATTTTTAGTTACCTGTGAGATACGACGCTGGCATAGAGCTGCTTGCCAATTTTGAACAGACAACAACAGACCATATCTCTGACCACATTCGAGAGTGGAGATGCCAGAAGAGTTTAATTAAGGTGTCAGTCCCACCAGCATTCCTGCTTGAGTGGTTCCTTAAGTCTTTGGTCACTAAGTTATCCAAAGACGTCGCGACATCGGGAGTATTCTCCAATGAAGACGCCATCATGAGAGCTCAACAATTTGAGCTCATCTATTCTCAGTCCGGTTTATTATACAACATCTTGCCAGATGTGCCATGCTCAATACTTGATAAAACTAGACAAAGAGCTGGACCACATGCTGATGGTATTGTTGGTTCAGCACAAACAAAGCCCGTTGAGCAATTGACGAAGAAGTTGCAACAATTATCTATACAACACACATCGGCCAGCCAAACTACTACTTTGGCTGCTTCCCCTACCAAAGCGTCAGAGGTACACACAGTGTAATCGACTAACCCAAATGCCACCCAACAGCCTGAAGGAAAGAAAAAACAACGAAAGAAGGGTAAGGGGGATAAAAAACCTACTGATAATGCTGGCGGGCACAACACTGAGAAATGGAAGGTGAGGTATCCATGCAACTTGTTCGTGGAAGACCACCCAACCCATCAATGTCCTCAGCTTGGAGAAGCCCAAAAGTCTGTGACGCAGCAACAACCTGTTGTGTTGACCAATCCATTTCAACATGGGAAAAATCTAACCCAAGCCTTTGCAAGCATGAAAGGGGGTAGCCAAGAACCCTCTCCGCCTGTGAACAACCCTGCATCCGCAAACGTATATATGGTGAGGGGTGATGCTTTTATATCAACTAGAGCACATGACTATATTAAACCAAGCACTTCTGAGAAGGGTAAAGAAGTTGAACTCCCATCTCTTCCTCTACAGATTGAGAAGACGTTGGGCAAAACAATGACATGCATTCCCAAAGGCGCATTCAAAAAATCTTCTCATAACCCAAACACAAGGGCCGCCCAGAACTACTCTGTGGTGGAATATTTATGACAAACCCCTTGTGCAATGTCCGCTTTGGTCCTCCAAAGCTGCCCTTCCCAGAGGAAAGCCTTGTTAACTGCTTTAGGATCTACCGAGACTTGTAATCTGGGTACAATCATGCTAGATACAACCGACTTAAAACCTTGTCTGCCTTATCACGTAGCGTTTCAGATAGTAGTGACTTATCCCATGAAAACTTTTACTCAGACTATTTTCCGCACGGTGGTTGATGAGGGTGCCTCGACATGCGTTATGTCGTTGGCATGTTGGAAGGCCGTTGGCCAGCCTGTTTTGTCTTCGACACCTACTCTCCTCACCGCTTTTGACGGTCGTTCGTTCTGACCACATGGCATCATTCCTTATTTCCCCATGTAGTTAGGAGGGAAGACCGTGTGTGTTGAAGTAGAGGTAGTCGATGCTCCCCTCGATTATAACCTCTTGTTAGTAAGGAGTTGGACTTATGCCATGCAAGCTGTGGTTGCTACAGTTTTCTGGGTCTTGTTGTTTCCACATGAGGGCCGGATAGTGACCATTGATCAATTGTCTTTCTCCAGACCTGACCCTGCACTGAGGGCATCCACGGTTCCGATGATTGATAATCCTCAATTAGGTGTCATCAACGTAGGGGTTGGTTTGTGCCCATCTTTGATGGGTACCTTCGATTACCAGTCCCCTCAAGGCGATATCAAATTTATATCCAATCACCATAAGGTTGATATTTTTCAAGTTTCGTCATTCCGCACGACTTACTTCGATGATCCGTGGATATTTCCTTCCCCATCAGCCACGATGGATGGGATAGGGCACCCGGGCATGTCCATGCCTTTGTCCGTAGCTGAAGTAGCATACTCTTTAGTCCAGCAAAATTCAGTCCACACTGATCCATCTCCTGCACAAGAGTTCGATCCACTTCTAAAGCCTATTTGGGCTCAGGGTTCTCTCGCTCACACTGATTCATTAGACTTAGTCTTTCCCTCTGATAAAGCAATAATTGAAGCAATGACTAGTCTGGATAAACCCTGGGAAGATCTTCATCACAGATCATACTTCCTCCCAGAGTTAAGCTGGATTGAAGCAGGAGAATTCACCGTGACTATGACAGGAGATCGGTCTTGTCCTATTAATCCCTTAGCTACACATGAGGTTTATGCTGAGGGTAATATGGAAACTATCGTTGAAACTTTACCGATCAATATCTCCCGAAACCCTAGCATCATGGAGAATGTCTTCGTCGGAGCTGACTTCTCCCCCGGAGAGATTCAAATCTACACAAATCTTTTCAAAGAATTCCGTGATGTTTTTGACTGGTCTTATGAGGAAATGCCAGGCATCGATCCAAAAATATTCGAACATTAAATCAAAACTTATCCTGATGCCAAGCCTATTCGGCAAAAGATTCGTCCAGTTAATCCTAAGAAAGCAACAACCATTAAGGTTGAGGTTGAGAAATTTCTAAAGGCAGGTTTTATCTATCCTATCCATTTGACCCAATGGGTATCAAATCTTGTACTAGTCAATAAAAAACAAGGCACGATTCATGTTTGTATCGAATTCCATGATTTGAACAAGGCATGTCCCAAAGATAATTTTCCCACACCTTTCATCGACCAGATCATTGATGAATGTGTGAGTTGCGAAGCCTTTTCTTTCATGGATGGTTTTTCGGGATATAATCAAATACAAATCAAACCCGAAGACCAACACAAAATGACATTCATCTGTCCATGGGGTACATTCGCATATCGTAAGATTCCTTTTGGTCTAAAAAATGCTGGAGCCACCTTTCAGTGGGCCATGTCTTTTGCTTTTCATGACCTCAAGCATATAGTCGAGGCTTACTTAGATGATTTATCATCTTGATCTCTCAAGAGAACATATCATCCCAAACACCTTCGACTTATCTTCAAACATTGTCGCTACTTTCGGATTCTCTTAAATCCAAACAAGTGCAACTTCTGCGTAACGTCAAGAAATTTGTTAGGTTTCATCATATCAACAACAGGGATCACGGTTGATCCTCTCAAGGTGGAGGCAATAATTCAGTTGCCCCCCCCACGTACAATCCTTCAACTTCAGAGTCTACAAGGCAAGGCAAACTTTTTACGACGCTTCATCGCCAACTATGCCGAGATCACCAAGGGCTTTATGCATTTACTGAAGAACGACGTTCCCTTTTACTGGGATGATGTTGCTAAACGTTCTTTTGACGCATTGAAACATGCCGTCACAATTGCCCCTCTACTCCGGCCACCTAACTATAACAAAGATTTCTTATTATATCTGGCTGTAGCAGAATCAACCATTGGCATGGTTTTAGTTCAGGAAGACGACTTGTTCTTAGAATACGTGATCTATTACCTGAGCCAAGGCCTCGTAAGACCGGAACTCAATTATTCTCACATAGAAAAAATTGCATTGGCAGTAGTTCATGCTGTTCAACGGTTCCGTCATTATGTTCTGTTTCGCAAGACCACCGTCATTGTTGTCGTGAATCCATTCCAGTACATGTTGACACGACGGGTAATAGGCGGGAAAATCAGTAGATGGATAGTCATCCTCTAGGAGTTTGACTTAGACTTCATTTCAGCAAAGTCCAAAAAGTCATTGGTCTTCGCAGAACTTATTTTGGAACTTCCGGTTGAGTCAGGTGACGTTGTACCTAAAGAATCGCCTATCCGGGGAGATATGTTTTTGATCACATCTTCGGATCCCTGGTACGGAGATATACTTATCTATATCTAGAATTTGAAGTGCCCCACCTCTGCTTCTCGTGATGAGCATCAACGTATACGCCATCAGGCTAAGAATTATCTCATACTCGATGATACGTTGTATCGGAGAGGTGTAGACTGCATCCTACACCGATGTCTCACTCATGAGGAAGCAGTTATCATGCTTAATGATTTCCATACTTGAGCTTGTGGAAGTCATTTGTCTAGGTTGGCAACAGCCCAAAAGATTCTACGAGAAGGTTACTTCTGGCTGACACTTATCAAAGATTGTATCGAATCGGTCAAGAAGTGCCATCCGTGCCAAATATTCTCTTGGAAGATGAGGGCACATCCCGCTCCCATGTTTCTTGTCATCACAGTTTGTCCCTTAACCAAGTGGGGGATTGATTACACTACATGCAACCCTCCTTCAGCAAGGGGGAACCACTATATCATCGTATTCATAGACTACTTCACAAAGTGGGTCGAAGCTATGCCATCGTTTAAAGATGATGGAGAGAATGCAGATCTCTTTTTATTCAATCAGATAATAGCAAGGTTCGACATCCCGAGGGAGATTGTCACTGACCATGGAAGTCACTTTCAAAACCAGATGATGACTGAGTTAACATAAAATCTTGGGTTACGGCAAGAAAATTCATCACCCTACTACCCCCAAGAAAATGGGCAGGTGGAAGCTGTAAACAAAACTCTTAAGACCATTCTACAACGAACTATCAACTCAGCCAAGTCAAATTGGCATTTGATGTTATACTTGGCATTATGGGCTTACCGAACATCTGTTAATACTGCAACTGGTTTCTCACCTTTTCAACTCGTTTATGGGCTGGAGTCGGTCTTGCCCATCGAATGTCAGATCCCGTCTCTAAAGTTGGAAGTACAATTATTGCCAGACACTTCTCCACTTGAACAATGGTTAGTACACCTTGAGCAGCTCAATGAACAACGTTGTGATGCGGCCCTGGCCAACATTGCTCACAAACATAAGGTCAAGTGTTAGTATGATAGGTCCTTTCGTCCTTAGATTTTCTCTGAAGATGACCTTGTCCTGGTCTATGACCAAGATAAGGACCCCCTGGGGGCAGGAAAATTCAAACCCATGTGGTTCAGACCTTTCATCATAAAAGAGGTTTTAAAAAAGGGCACTTATCGTTTGGTTGATTTTGAAGGGAATGCTTTGGCGGAGCCTAGAAATGGGCTCTACCCCAAGAAGTATTACTCATAGTCAGGTCACTGTGGGTAACTTGTTGTAACATATGTATATTCTTTGTACTATTACTTTTTAGTTTCTTTTAGTGTTATAGATGTGTCGTTGATGTTATCTTTTGTCACTATGGCAGATGTCAAGTGATTCTGAGGTGTTCATTAGGTATGCAGACGATGCTAGTCGACACACTCGGAGGCTTGCCTCCGCAGCTTGGGTAATCTTTACACCTTAAGGCCAGTTATTATCTTCTGGAGGTATATGATTAGGTGACACCACAAATAATGTTATTGAGTATAGTGTAGTTATCGAGTTGCTTCATGACGCTTTGTCATTGGGTATCTCTCATCTCCAGGTCTATCTCGATGCTCAACTGGTTGTGTCTCAGTTAAACAGAGTATACTGGGTTCATGATCCAAATTTACACTGACGATTCCTTAGGGTACGTCTCTTAGAGCGAAACTTTGATTATATTACATATTTTCATGTTCCTAGGAGATTAAACCAAGTTACAAATACTCTAGCTAATCAAATTTTAGATTGGCATCTTGCACACATATGAAAGAACATTCACATAAACATGTAAATACATTTTTTGCATACATGATCCATAAGACATAAAAGACCAAAAAAAAACCATATATAATATCATAAAGTAACCAGAGTACACTGATGGACGCAAGTGCCTCAAAAATAGGACCAATAACGAGTCACAGGGCTTATGCCCTCAAAAAATATATACAAGTAGTGCTCATGGCACGTCAAAATTTCTAGCTAAAGTCAGGGCCTGTGGGCCCTGTTATACTAGTCCACACCATTGGCTAAACGCCGAAACAACCGGACCCACGTCCGTGGTGCCCCCACTACATGAGGCTGCATAGATGGTGGCAGGTCCTCAATCTCTGCCATCAGGACTGTGCGAGTGAGCGTAGTAAATTTACGCTCGACTCATCGCAATACCCTCTCAACCTCCCCAGCTAGAAGATCTCCTACTACTGCTGGCCCCCATGCGGCGACAGGTGCGGCCCTTGGCCGAGGATGACGCCTGTTCCTCGCATAGTTAGCCGGTCGCACTGGTCCCACATCTGCACACAATGAACACATATTCGTCAAATACTCTGGCATAACAAAAAAAATGATATATATAACAAAACAACATAAAAATTACATATACAACAAAAAAAAATTACAAAGGAGGAGACTTACCCATCTCCCCTCACTCCTCACCAGGAGGTACTGGTATCTCAGGGTCTCTCGAAAAATCAATCCCGATATAGGGGTAATCCTCTATAACCGAGATCTGTCGTGACAGTCATGCAAATAAGTCATCATCGAAGGACTCATTGGTCCTTCCACCACCTTGTCATGGCAGTAATACTGCCCATCTACACACAACAGGAAGAGAGGCCTGATGTCCTCGTACCACTACTCGAGGACTAAAAATTGAAACTCTCTCAAAAAATAATGAACACAGAATGGTCCCAAACCCGAAGTTCCTATGTGTCCGCAAACAACAATCTATCAGTTGTCTTTTCATACACTCAAGCAATGTGGTACTCCAATAAAAAACTTGTGCATTTAAGCACTGGACTGCACAATTCATCTGTGCACGGGACGCCTGATGTAGAGCCACAGAACTAGTAATTCGCTCGATAAGAAATACTATCACCTGTAGTGATAAGTTAGTGATATTTCTTATGGGCACTTGCGTGCTCAAGTGGTCTGTATCATCTGCATAGTATAGGCCTATCAATTCCGCTATGTTATGCAGCCCCATAGGAAAAGTCTGAAAATTGACTAGTTCCCCTCTCCTGGAGAGGCTAGTCAAAAAGTAAATGTCCTCAATCGTGGGCACCAGTGATTGCCCCTCTAACATGAATTCCTCTGCATTCGAATTCCAATAGTCAACCAAGGCATTCAGTAGCCTAGGTTGTGCCCGCATGAAAGGACATAGAAAAAACTTGAGTAACCCACACTGCATCAAAGTAGCCACAGCATTGGGGTCTTCCCCGACCAACTCATTCACCTCTTCATGCTCTCTTTCTCTCCAATGGACATACATCCTGCAAAACACCAAGTTTTAGGAGGGTTAACCCTTGATTTTTATTCTTTTTTCATTCCATAAGAGGGGTCCACGCGTGCTGTAATGGTGACAGTCGCGTGTACACGCATGTAGAGTTTACTCTACCTGAAAGTACATGCAGCCTGTCCAGAGACAACCCGTGTGGACCTAGGGCCAACCTTTTAAAGGTCGACGCCTCCCTAAAAAATGAAACCCAATGCAAAAATAAAGACATAAAATGCAAGATAAGGGAGTTTGTACTTACTTGGTCCAAACAGAAGTTTGTTTCATCCACTGTAGCTCCCAGAATCACCGCTTTTGACAAAGGGGGTCTTTTGGCTCCGGAGTCAATTTCCAAATCAACAATGGTGATAATGAGCTGCCAACTTCTATTTATAGACTTTTTGGCCTCTTTTTGTCACTTTTTTGGCCTCCCTTATCATTTTATTTATACCAAAAACCATTTAGAGTGATTCAGGAGTTGCGTAGGAGGGATTTGATTAGGTATTGGGAAAAAAAAAAATTAGTTTTGAGTATTTTTCAACGGTCCGTGGAAAATTTTTCTGATGATCGACTTGAGCATATAGGTTAGGTTTCTACCCTAACTTTTGTATCTCATTGTCTTTTTCCTTTTCCATAGGATTGATCCCATCAGGTTGTGACACAGAACCATCATATTTGCTTTAGAAGTGTCGCAACTTGGTGGTAGAGCTTACCGGAACATGGATGCCCTAGGTAGATCCTGGTTGCATTATGGTATTCATGCTGTCTCTAAAACACTGTAGRCTCGGGAGTCCTTGTAGTTTTCCCTGAATACGGGTTTGAGCCTCATTTGCATGATTCTTCTTCGCTCTTGAACTCACCCCCAGGGCRCCCAAAAAATAACGGGTCTTCTTTTAAGCCCTTTTCAGACCCTCTAAACATGAAAATATTGTCGAGCGATCTTGTGGCCTTTCACGCTCGTTAAACTGAAATTTGAAGTCACGTMTGTTCGGCGGTAGTTTACCCCTTTTTCGGTCCGGACGATCAACTGTACGAATAAAGGTATACTCTATGGAACTTCAGTTCTTTAGAAGAGTACTCTCAGGTATAATTTTATCCCTTTTTCGGGCCTGAGGGACTAAACTGACGAAGAAGGAACCCCCATGGAGTCCATAGTTAAGCTCTTTTCAGACTCCCTAAAATTGAAAAGATCATCGAGTGACCTTATTCTTTCACACTCGTTAAACTGGTCCAGAAGAACATTCCCGACGGAGTCCATAGTTAAGCTTTTTTCAGACTCCTTAAAAATGAAAAAAAATGGTGGAGTGATCTTGTCCTTATCACACTCATTAAAATGGTTTTGAATAGACGTCTTGTCGGTGCTAGTTTACCCCTTTTTTGAATCAACTGGACTATCTTCAAAAAAGGTACCCCAATGGAACCTACTTTTATGTTTTTCAGACTCTCTAAATATGAAAAACCACTAAGCTTACCTTCTCTGGGCTCGTTAAACTGACATCGAAGGATGTTACCATTGTGTGTTTTGTTAACCACATTTGCATACCTTATACGCCAGCTTTGTAACCGTTTTCTTCTGCGTCTTAACACCCTCGGCCCCTGGAGGATTTTTCCCAAGTATCATTATACTAGAACATTAGTCTTGTCCTTGTGCCTTGAACTTATATGTTTGCAACACTCGTTCCTCCATTGTAACGTAACATTCCTTTATTCTTTTTCCCAAAATTATTGAAAAAGACAAAAAAATCAAATATACCCCAAAAAGAGGAAGGGAAAAGTATTTTATTTATTGGCAACATAATGAGTCGCCCTTGGATAAAGCACATCTGTCCATTTGTTCATCAAACTATGGGATGTAGTATGACCTTAGGAAGTTGTTCTCGCTATAAAGAGTTGTGTCCTCCGCCATTTGGTTATCCTTCCATACATATGGAGAATTTGTGTTGCCTCCTACTTCGTAGACTTATGATTAATGCCATGTTGCCTGAGTCTCATCATTTTTCGTTCTATTGTCCAAGGGAAGTTTGTCACCAAGCCTGAGTCGACCCCTCTGCAATTTTTATCTTGCCCTCATACCTGGCCATCATGAATGTCCAATCAAGTCCTTGTTCGAAATCAATGAAGCCTTCAGTCTTATCATCAAGTTCATGACTGAAGAGCAGTCGAAGACCTCTGGGTAGTGCAGTCGTACACTCATATTACACTCCTACCCAAGTTTTGAAGATTTTGAAGTAGTTGCTCGAGCTCTGAAGACCTCATCTCCAGCCATCATGCCGTATCAGCTTCTAGAAGATGGATACTCTATATGTATATCTTTTTTATTTCGAGATGTAGCTCCGCTGTGTATTGTTCAAGGCTACTCTTTATATAGTTATATGACATGGATCTACAGTGTATTTGATTGGTAGCCATGATTCTATTTTATCCTGAGCATGAGTATGCCCGCCTCGGTGAGACATTTGTTATTTTGCAGACGACGCCTTCCAGTTCCTGATCCTTGGGCTCAATCGTTCGGCACATCAGTAAAGATTGGTAATGTATTTCAACCATCAGATGCTCTTCTGACCTCACACATTAGGGGGCATCTATTATAACCCTAAATTGCACCATACATGCTTACCTAGCATCAGGCCATCTCAGATCCCTTCTTTGCCAAAGCATTGTTGAACAACTCTTTAAAAAAACTCTTTTATAAGGGCCCACACACCCTACTCCATTACTGCACACATGTACATGCTAGCTGACCTAAAAAAGTCCGCGTGGAATGACAAAAGCACGAAAAAAGGAAAGTTATCGACGAAACACACAGCTTTGGGTGAGTTAACTGAAACTCCCGGCCATGCATGGCCTAGGGTTTGTCCAAATACCTAGCTCCTTCTAGCCTATAAAAGAAGGGGTAGGGGTCCCATTTGGAGGAGGAAAAAAATAGCAAAGAAACTCTGCCCAATTGCATATTCCCATTGTCCCAACCCTTTAGCCATCCTTGTGCAAGAAGAGATACAAAGCAAATAAGTTGGATGACATTTGAAGAGGAGCCCAAGATCAGGATTCGCGGAGCAGTGGCCGGTCTCGACATTTGTAAGTTGAATCATTTAAAGTAATAAAGAAATTATTTTCCCATCCCACTTTATGAGTTCTTCATAGTACAGTAAATATATGTTTGAATCTCTAACCCATTAGTCTATAGGTAAAATGCATGTGTAGTTTGTTGCTTTTTTTGCATACATGTCATCTTTGAAAGGAGGATTGCTAACAAGTGATCAAGCAGGAGGAAGGATCGACATCGAACATCTGGAACAAGGTATATTGTTATAACCATGTATTTGCTGAAAAGAAATGGGGTTTAAGTTTGGGGACTAAAGTAGAAAGTAGATTTCTTTCGGTCATATCTGCATGCATAAGAGAACCGTATTTGCTAGTCCATAAGGGGATTTCCCTCACAACAGTCTGGGGCTACAAGACCCGTAAGTGACCAATGACGCCTACGGGGTGAAACTCTAGTGGATTTGGGTCAAAGAAACTACTACACCATGGGTAAACCTATTGAAGGCAAAGTATGCCCCAGACATAAGCGACCAAGACATAATCCACTTCAGAGGCACCAGGGAAGCTTCAACCATCTGGAACCTAACCTGGTGCAACAAAGACTGAATTCAAACACACAAATTTTGGGAAGTAAGGAATGGCAGAACAACCAGATTTTGGGAGGATGCCTGACAACATGAACCTAGAATGGAGAAACTAGACAGGGAGGAACTCCAACAGGATTTGATCATGCAAGGTAAAACCAGAGTCTACCATTACTGGAAACAAGAAAAATATTGCAACAAATGGAGAATCTGGAACACTCTAACCCCACATAATAGAGCCCAAACCACAACAACAGTAAAAGATGTGGAGGAATTGGGGAGACGAAAAATTGCAGTCACGAAAGGAAATGACCAGCTGAGATGGGGACAAAAAGATGGCGGGGAATTCAATCTAAAATAAATCTGACACTATATCACGGACCATGACCAAGAAGACTCAACAGAACAATGGGATAAGCTTTGGAACAACCCCCATTGGCCAAAAATAAAATTTTCCCAATGGTTAATACTCCACAACCGAATTCTAACTTGGGAAAACCCAAGGAAAAGAGGATTCATAGGTCCTTCCAGATGTCACCTCTGTCAAGCCAAGGAATAAACAACAAACCATCTCCTTGACGAATGAACCTACACAGCAGAAATCTGGGACTGGGTGGTAGGTATCTTCTGACAGTCAAATAGGATCTGAGGTAACATCTCTGCAGCTATCAATATTTGGAAAGAGAACTACATCAAAAATGAAGAGGTGAATCTTTGTTGGACCCTCATCCCGGGAGTGATCATATGGGAAATATGGAAGGAAAGGAACCGATGCATCTTCAGGCACCAAAGCTGGCCAGAAGGGAAGATTAAGGAAACAATAATCTCCATGACAAAAGAAATGGTACAGAGTCGCAACTGCCAGACAGGAAGAGCGTAACTCACAGACCAGGACTCTCGAATCCTAGAAGCCTTCCACATGAAATACAGATGCTTCCCCAATCAGGTAAGACGACCACCGCAACTCCAAGTAGGTGAGCGCAACTGGAAACCACCACCAGTAGGCTCCCTCAAGATGAATTTTGACAGGGCGTCAAAAGGTAATCCAGGATGGATGAGAATGGGAGAAGTAATTAGGGACAGTAGAGGAAATATCATCCAGATGTACGTTGGGAGTCTGGGAAACTCAACCAACAATGCCGCGGAATTCAGAGCCCTGGAGACCGGCCTTGAGATTCTAAGTCAGGAAGGGATGAAAAATGCCATAGTGGAGGAGATTCCACGTTGGTTATCAACAAAGTAAGGAGACTCCAAAATGATACCAAAGTGGGAAAAATTTAGAGGCACTAACGCTTGGCACAGTACCTGCAAAAAATTCAGGAGCACTTGCAGACGGGGATCACAGTGGAATTGTGCTGGGTATGGAGGTCAACAAATGGAATAGCGGACATAATCGCTAATGAGAAGGTCGACAAGGAAGGACCAAAACTGGACACTATCTGGAGTAACATCCTGAATGGTCAGTTCCGAACAGACTGCATCCAACTAGCGGCAAAAGACTTTGACTGTAGCCGAAGTATGAACAACCACATCGAGGATGGAGGCATGAAAATAACTGAAGGTCATGTAGGATCTAGGAAGAATCCGATAGCCCACCACTCAAACACGAGTTACAATGCAGATCCAGGTCACACAACAAGAGGAGGTATGTCACCACAGTCTTGTCAATAGGAATAAGTATAGGGGTTGTCCATGGGAAAGTAGAAAAGATAATCAGCATGCGACAAAGGATGAAGGACAAAAGAGTTTTCCATGGTTGAGTATTGGTACACCTCACCCAAGTACAAATACGGGGAGGGGTAATGATTGTCATACAACGTGCAGGGAAAAGGATTGGCGCACGTATGACGACAGGACTCCCAAGAGCACACACTCCGAAATAGTGAAAAAGGACCAGAAGGTACACCTTTATGAGTGGCCCATGATTTCCAGGATGACCCCGCAGCAGGGAAAAACCCATAAAAGAAGAAACACCAGGAATAGCCACAGACCAAAAAGAAGCAATTATAGAGCCCATCTTACATACAAGAAAGGGGCGAATAGGAACAGGAGAAGAAAACAAGCCGAGATGGTAAGAATGAATAAAACCCATAGAAAGAGAGGCCCCTAGGGGAAAGAACCTCCGACAAGTGTCGGGAGGATTACAAGGATGGAGCAAGCGGCCAGGGAAGCCAAGGGTACCTTTCTCATACAGGTCGATCCAAAGGGAAAAGCGATCATCAATAGGTGGGAGAGAGAAATCAACACCACACGCAAGGGAAAATCCTAGACATAACTAATTCAAGAAGTAGACGGGATAAGGGACCCAGGGGCTACACAACCTAGAACAACCCTCTACCACAAAACGGTGGAGGAGGCCTGGCGAAAAAAAATGTTGATAGGAAATATGAACATTGACCAGAAAGAGACCAGCAGAGAGGCTATCAGGGACCACAATAAGGTGCTCACAAAAATTTTGAGTCACCTCAGCAACCTAGAGGCCAGTGCAAAAAGACTAACTAAGGAACAGAGGAGCCAAAAGGACAAAATGGAATGAATGGCAGGTCAATTCCACCTTTACCTACGTTATTTCCACCACATGGACATCACTCCAGTAGACCGGAGCAGAACACCAGCTTGTATCAGAAAGATGTGCACAGTGGAGCAGAGGAAGGAGAACGAGTCAAGAAAGGATAGCAATGCAAGACATCCCATCATCCTGGACTAGCACAGGTTCAACCCCTGGTCAAGTTGTATTCAGTGTTGGAGCTACCCATGTTTTTTTTTTCTTTAAGTAATAAAGGAGGATCATGTTTGTATTAGATTCGTAGAGTTACAGAGTCTTGTTGAAATGCCAGTTGTCCCGCCTGAAAAAGGAAACTGAGACAGTTGGACATTCTATGCAACTTGTGCTCAAACAAACAAAAATTATCAGAGTGTCGTCCTGCTCGAAGGAAACAAGGACGCATAGCCATTAGATTCAGTCTGTTCTCTAACATCCTACTTACAACATTGCTATAATCTAACTGAGCTAAAGCTTTGTTCTGAAACAAAAAGAGACTACTAACTATGGACATCACAAGACCTTTTAACCGGTCGTCTCTTCCTCTTCACCATGCTTTCGCCATCCTGCAGGAATTGCATAAGCCTGCGCGCACGTAGGGCACTGTCTTCTCGAGGGAATCCTGGAGTGTGCAACTTATAGCATGTCAAGGCATTGGTTGATTTGAATGGTCCTGAAGATCTGATCATCCACCATGATTCATGTTTCGAAGATTAGTTCTAGGTACCCCGGGTTGATGAATGGAGGCTGGTCCTGCCATTTTCCTTGAACAGAGGCGATGGGAAATGGCCACTATGAATAGTTTTCTCCCTTGCCTTCATTTGTGTTGATGACTTGGTGTGCCTAGTGCTTTTCTGGCTATGTCGCTTCCTCAGAAGGTGCACCACTAGGTGGGTTGGCCTTTGCATTTGCACTGCACGGTACTTCTTCCTCAACGTAGCAGGTGGTGAATTCTTCTGCCGGGTGATTTGCTCTGTGGCCGTGTGATATTTTTGTAGCCGAAGTCTTGGCTTCGTTGCCAAAATCGGTGTGGGGATTCTAGTTATCCGGGATTGTAAAAAGGGAATGTTCTGGATAGTTCTGAATGGGCTTGTCCGGAGTAATCTCCTCCACGTACGCCATAAGAGGCATTATAGGTCTCCCGGGCTTCCTGGTTCTCCGAGTGGACGCCAGAGCCAACGCCTTTTCAAATTTCTTCTGCCTTTGCCTACATGATTTGAAGGCATACCACGTTGCACCTCTGCGAGGCCTTCCTCGTGCTCTAGGAATGTGGAGGAGCTTGGTTATGGCCGAAATTCCAAGTTGAAGGTTAGCCCTACTCCAGTTCTCTAGTAGCTCTGCGTTCGGCTCTGCAAAATTCGAATTCCTCTCATATCTGTCGAGGCAATTGATAAGAATGAGGATGACGGTAACAGCCCTGGCCATTAAGGATGATCTCTTAGTGCGTTGGTGAGCCATCATGTTCGCTCGCTCGAGAGGCCTCATCCGTTGGTAATGGCTGCACGGGCTCATTCCCATTTTAATGGTGAAGGGATGGTGGTTGGTGGTTAATATTTATGGCGCAGCTCGACATATTTCTACGTGTCCTGTCTTTGCGACGTGGCACCCCATTTGGGGGAGCTACCCATGTTTTATGGTTATGTTTTTTTTATGTATATGTTATGGTTTAATATTTCAAACTGGTTTCCGGAAGACTGGGTCGGTTTCCCATGGTGGCGGTCGAGTCCTCCCCCTGTTATCTTAGACAACACAACTCTGGGATCCCTGATTTGGTTTCCTTTTTGGCAAATCAAGGGATTCCCCTTTTCTTTTTTGTATCATAACTTCTTTCAGTAATACATGATTTCACACTCACAAAAAAAAAAAAAAAAAAAAAATCCAACTTACAAAATATTAATACTAACCTAAAATTTATAATTACAACTAATGAAATTTAATATATATGTATTCTCATACATAACTAAATACTAACAGATTAACTTCTTATGAATATAAGTATGGTAAAATAGAGTAAAATTTTAAAATATTTTGTTTATTAATAATGTGAAATGGATATATCTGAAAATTTGAAGACAAGTATTAGATTTTAGTGGATGTTAATCATCATCATAAAACATATTGAGTTTTGATTGGGTCAAATAAAATTATAAAACATAATGAGTTGTGATTGGACATTATAGACGTCTCATACATTTTATTTATTAAAAATAATATTATAATATTGATGTTATATTTTGGTATTTTTTTTATTTTATTAACAAATTTATCATAATAATATTAAATTTTAATGTATTTTTTTACTTTATATATATATATATATATATATATATATATATATATATATATATTATTGATTAAAATAAAAATAATTCCAATAAAATTATAAAATAACAAATTTATCACAATATTAATTTTATATATTAAAAAAAGCAAATACCACATGTAATAATGAAAAACTTATATATAAAGTAATAAATAATGGATGTCATGTGGGTATTATTTTAATTACAAGTGCTAAACATGCCCCTTAACACGTGCAAGAAGGTTAATATATAAATTTTATAAATCCAAGTGTATCATAAATATTTAAATAACCTTCCCGATCCATGTTAATGAATACCTATAAAATTATCAAAAATTGTGTATGTGCAGCGTGCAGGTAACTTTGAATTTTTTAGGGTTGACAAGGATTAAACATTTTCAGTTATAATTTTTTTATCATTTAAAATGAGTTTAACTCACTGACATTAATTAACTCACTGCCTCTGCAACATGGTTGCATCGCCTTCGCTTTGCTTATATATGACATTAATTAACTCACCGCCTATGTAGCACTGCTACACCACCTTCGTTGGTGTTGGCGTCTTTGAATACGAGTTACGATTAAGTTTTTGTGGGGGCATATAATCATATGTGCTCTGAGCAGCAGGACACACGCTGCCCATCTTTATGTTGACACTGAAAATTTTTGAGTTATTTTCTCTTGCAAGATTATTTCTCTTGCAGTGTCTCTTCTCATACTCTAAAGATGGTTTGTTGGGGGTCAAATTACCCTACAAGTTTGGTGTTGACTAGTTTAATCTGTATATATACGATATTTTCTATTTTCTTGTAAATTATGGCTTTTTTGGGGGCTTTATGGTTGGCATTTAATAAGGTGAAATTTCTAATGAATCGACAAAGCTTCATGCTTTTATGCAAATATATGTTTTTCATATATATTTTTTACTAAGATACTTTTGTACATTGTGGAGATGCAAAATGCCCTAAAGGTGTGAAGGTGTGCGAAAGACAAACTCTTCTCCTCTTAAAATATAATGTATTTTAGGCAATTGTAGAATTTTGTTTTTTTAAATGAGTATTTCCGTTCTTTTTCCTTTTACAATTTTCTATCTTTTAATTTATTCCAACACAGTAGATTGCATATTTTGTTTTGAATTGCAATTTTCCTTTACCCTGAAATGTAAAGTGTGTGTGATACGCCCTCTTTTATAATTTAGTGATGGGTATTTTGTAGTTTGATTTCAATATGGTGCAGGTGTGGTGTCAAATGTTTTTATAAACATAAAAAAACTAATTGTAAACATAAAAAACTAATGTTTCAGTAGAGTGGTTTTAACGCATGGCCAGAACCACAGTGACTTCTCATCTATGGAGAAACCACTTGTGTCTTTCTACGGTCAAATGGAAATGGAATAAACTATAGTCAGATCATATGAAGACCTCGTATTTAGAATTGCTTTCTTCTCGCAGTTTTTGAAGTGCAAACAATGTGCAACATAAACATCACTTACAACAAGAGTTGGTCATGGCCTGATCTTGAAGATTGTATTCACCAATTTTAGTATGTGTAGACTTTGTTTCAAAGGCCTTTTATGACTTTCTTAGAATCTCATGAGCTGTTTATTCGTTAAGAGTACCTTTGGCATTGTTGTCATGAGAATATATATATATATATATATATATATATAAGGGGGGAGATAGTTTGGACTTTTGGTTTATTTTAGCCATATTTTCAAGGTCATTTGTAAGAGGTAATAAAAAATCACATTAATTTGTCAACAATAAGTTAAACATCTTCTTTATTATAGTGTTGTAGAATGTGTTTTGTTATGTAATAAATGCAATTCAAGGTGGATATATGGAATGGTACTCTTTTATGATAAATTTAAATAAATTTAATTTTAAATGAATATAATAATAATAATAATATATTTTTATGGTCACGGCCAAACACCAAATTGGTGTATGGGACTCTCTCCATCCAACGATTTTACATACCCCATTGTAAAATATATTTTGTTATTATTTAATAAATTTAATTTAAAATTAATATTATGAATTGTGGAATAGATTTATTTATATAATAAATATGGTTTTTAAATAAATGAATAAGTATATGATATTTCATGATTTATTATTAAATTTTCAAAATTATGAAAATAATGTTATAAAAATTATTTGAATTTTTAATAAAATTTGTAAATATAAATTAATTTTTTTGTATAAGTAATTTAAAGATATCATAAAAAGATATTTTGTAAACATTCACATTAGTTTTTTAAGTAAAAATATATATTGTAAACATTCAAATTAGTTTTTTAAGTTAAATGTAAGAGAGTTTCCATAACTACTATTATAATTAATGTATTTTTTTAATTGGCATATACAAAATATTATTGTCCTAATAACTTAGCTGCATATATTTTTATGCAAAAGGAATTTGTGTTTTTAAGATGGTTCTAAGATCTTTGAATGCATATTTCAAATATATTTATTGTAGAATATTGCAAAATGGTTGTAATATTTTTGAATGAATGTATAGAATATGACAACATTTCAAATATATTTATTATGTAATATAACTGGGCGATATGTAATATATGTATTGTTAATGCAAACCACATGAGTTGTGTCGATAATGAATTTTTTTATAACATGTACTAATGAATAACAAAACTTTAATTATGACTAATAAAAAACATTCTCAAAATCCATATAATAACTTTAAAAACTATGGATTTTTATATATTATATATAGTTTTACATTATATAACTATATATAATATATAGTTATATATTATTTAACTATATAATATATATAGTTATATATTATATAACTATATATAATATATAGTTATATATTATATAACTATAATTTTTTAAAATTTAAAATTTTATAATTAAATTTTATTTTTTGAGTTTTTTAATATAATTTTTTTTATT
>JZKD02S2366781.1:139833-183824 GCA_000966675.3 Picea glauca | reverse complement strand
GGGTAAAAGTAGGTTGCCCCCTCGAAGAGGCTTATTATCTAAAATTATCTCTTTTTCAAGGCGTTGAGTACTTTTCCTGAGGTTTTTCTATGCTATATTGATGTTTGGTTCTTAACACTCAATTTGTGATCACCCAACATTATGTGTTTATTGTTAACCTGCAAAGCCAATCCTTGATTTAATTTTCTCTTTTCTTCTAGGTTACCTCTACTACTATATGTTCCATAGGAGCCCCATCCCGGTCCACTAGTAAAAACACATTTCATTTTATCGTTAAGTATCAGAAATATTATGATGTGTTGTTTATGAACACATTTTAATTGAACTTGGACAACCAATTTGTAATATTCTTTTAAAGACTCTCACAAAGAGTTTCTTATGGAGATCGTAACTTTTGTGATTTCTGACTTTCATTAAAGCATGATATCTCCAGTATGTGTTTCCATTTCACCTATATGATATTAAATGTTTGAAATCATTTAAATCCCTATGTTTTGTATCTTCACCATTTGTTTGCTTATATGATTTTCTTCGAATAATTTCCCTATTCTAAATGAATGGATTTGATGTAATGGATGTAGTTATTATGTATATTTTAATTTTATTCATTATTATGTTATGGATTACATTCATGGTTTAGTTATTTGTTTTCCCACCTGGTCCAGTATCAAGTGTTGATGGTATAAATGTTTAAATATGTTATTTTGAATTAGTGAATTTGAAAATGTGAGTGAGAAAGAGGAGTACCACTTCTATAAAAATGAAGAGGGGATCTTAAAACTTATAAGAACACCCTACAAGGTTGACTCTTTTCCTTAATAGGAAAAAAGATCAACAATGGAAAAATCATTTTAGTATGATATGATCTATATTGGATTAACAATGAAATGAAAAAAAATAGCATAGAGAGAACACAAGATACAATATTGATAGTAGAGTATTATATTGAAACCAAATTATATTCATGAATCAAATGGTGAAAAACACTGAAATGCACATAGTAATATATAATGGTTATAATGATAGTAGATCATCTCTTAAAAGAGATGTGATGGCTACTCTGATTTTCTAAAATCTCATAATAACAACATGAAACTACATTCTATCATAGTCCCAAAAACCCTAATAGGAAAAACCCATAAGATCCAAAAACATGTACCATAGGAGTGAAGGAGATGAAAATAATATCTACTATGTACCTTAGATATTAAAATACAATCACACATAAGATGTGTAATAATGGGCAAGAATCAATTCCATCTTTTATATATCAAAATACCCTTCAAGTAGGACAACACCTTGCAAGGATCATTTTATGGAAGGATCAACTCATGTTCACTTGCATCTTCGAGGGGGAAACCTCCCAGTGAGCTAAACTCCAATACAATAATATTCTCATACATTCTTCATAAGGAGGAATCCATCCTTATGCATAGCTACCAATTTATAACTACCTAGTGGGTCTTCTTTAATGAGGCCACATTACATTTATTCAATTCTAACTCCCTAATGGGTCTTATTTAATAATAACTAGCATTGTGGACCCAATCCACATTACATTAAATGGACACCCTAATTTATCCTATTATTATCTATAATGGGCCCATAGACTCTTATTGCATCCCTAGGGAGGATCCCAACATTCCATTCCCCTTTGAGCGACATTGCCTTATCTTGCATAATAGATACAAACTGAGTGGGCCTAATGGTTAAGAACATGTGCTTCCTCCTAAGAGGTCACAAGTTCAAATCTAGAGGGGGGTAGGGTGTGTATACCTCCGTAGAATTTACCAGTCAAATCACTGGGCAAAGGGGGTCCCTTGTACCACAAACAATGGGGTCTCATACACCAATTTGGTTTCTGGCTTGGTCATAACCTTAAAAATAGATTATTATTATTATTATTAAATCATGAAAACAATTGTAAATCACATTTGAATAATTTTAGAAATAAATTTCTTTGATTAAATCTTCTATTAAATCATGAAAATAAATCGAAATTACTATATTAAATACAAAAAGAGAAAAAGAGAAAAAAAACACCTTTAGCTAAATTGATCTTGATGAGATAGTTGTTAATATTAATCTTATAAAAAGAAATTGTAACATACCCCTTGCCTGGGTACCTAAAAAATCATGTTCTTGAAACAAATTCCACATTCTTGGATGGAATTCAAGATTTTGATACCAATTTAATTAAAACATGATTCATGCATATCTACATACCATGCATGCATGCAATAAATTGTTTATATATGCAAATGGAAACTTATCATTAACATACACAACATTAAAAGATTCACTCAACAATAAATACTGAATAAGCACAATTCAATGTTGTCAAAATATATGAAACACAAAGCACTTATCTTTAAATATTATATTCACTAACTAGCTATAGATGTCAGACGTTCCACCCAAGATTAGGTGTTGTTTCACATTAAATATCTACAACATGCCACCCCTAATCTAAGGCTATGAATCCACAAGGATGGGTGCCTAGGCCGAATCTAAATTTTGCGCACTCCAGTCAACTATCAAGCTCTCATAGTTTTTTCAACCACACATTAATTCCAACTTACCAACTCTCTTTCCCCCTCAACTTGTACAACCCAAATAAATGAACCCCCTTCTCTACAATGCAGTCCCTTAGTTCATTCCACTTCTTTCTAGAGCTCTAGTACCATTGGATAGGAAATATCAATGTTGGAATCTCTAGGGATTCTAAGTTGTGGACAATTTTGCCTCAACGACCACCATTCTCATGCACATAAGTGGCACAAACCCCACCCCTCCTTATCCTTAACGGGGTTACACAACCTCCCAGTCTAGGATCATTCAATTCGTCGAACCAAATGGTTTGTCAGGCTCTTGATGGAACCATTTTAACTTGACACAGGCCCTTTTTCACTTCCTTGGCACCCGCGATGTGGCACCTGGGGACCCTCTCCTTAGCACTTTTCAACTTCGATGCCAACATTTCTAGCTCTTTGTGCTAGGATTCCCTCTTCGATGTGACCATGGAATGTAGTCATGGGCCACTCCCTTCACGACCCCACACTTCAGGACTTTCACGAGCTTCTTTCTCCTTTCCCCAATTTCCGAATCGACGAACTCTTCGGGACCATATCTACGGTCCACGTTCCTCCCACGATCAACACCTGTGATCGAATCACGAGATTGGACTTCATGATTCCTGTCTCCTCCTGACTCTACTTCTTTCGATTGCGAATCAAAAATGCGTTGATCCCTTGCCATGTGCCCTTCCAGATCCAACGGTCTGGATTTGAAATCAATCTTCACAACTTCGCGAAGATCCTTTGCTTGCTCCCAGAAAACCTTTTGAAGTTCCTGGTTCTAAACCTATCGATATTCTGCCACCTATTCTTTCTTCGACGATGGGTGATTTCTCCATCTTCGGGACTTCAACAAGTCCTCAAATCCTTTTCACACTTAGTGCAATTTTACCTTTCGAGACTTAGGTTGTTCTCGAAGGCTTTCTACACTCCTTGTAGAAATCTGTGCAGCTTTCCTGCGACTTTGCTCGGCTTGAAAACCTCCACAGTTCCAAGTTCCTCTGTGAGTTTCTCGTGACCTCCTGGTAGTTTCTCACCCTTCCTCCTGATCTTATAAGGTGAACTCACAAAACCTTATGTGCACTCCTTGTGCTTGTCTCAGTTCTTCGACGGCTTCTCCCTCGGCCTTATGGAAAGGTTTAAGACATCTTCTTTCCTTTGTCGTTGCACTTCTTGCAAAGCCTTCCTTCACCAGAATGTTCAGCAATTTTGGGATCCTCCAACACCTTCAACTGTGTTGTTCCTGAGTATTCTCACGCAAGCTCGATGCCCTCCTAGCAGAGTATTCCAGAGTTTTCAGTAACTTTGAACTGTGTTTTCTCCCACACAATCTTTCCTTTCAAGGGACTTGTTGGCCCTTGACCAAGTTTTGGGAGATCCTTGGTCAAGTTTGACCTATTTTGGAACTTCGACATCCTATCGAAGGAGGAGCACAAGATGAAGCAAAGATCACGGGATCTCGACCCCTTTTTGGGTCCTTTTTGGGATTTGGGATTATGTAACGGGTATGGGATGTCGGCCCATGGGTTTACCCATGTTTAGGCCTAGTTTGTATGTATAAATAGATTCTAAAGCAATGTAGTGGGTACGAATGACTAAGTTCTATATCTATGTGATTGAAGGATTGTAGGTGCTCTGTGCATACTTTGTGAGACTTGTAGAGCTACGTACAAGTAATTGTAAGAAGGCTTGGTGCTTTACCCTAGATCGAAGAAGGAGGATTTGGCAGAGTGCACGCAGATCTCCTGTCTTCTGCAGAGTAGGATTTTGATGCTATGTGCCTTTAAGAAGCTTGACAAAGATAATAAAGAAGAAGAGTTGGTGGACGTAGCCCCAGGGTGGGGGTAAACCACGTATATGTTGTGTTGCTTTGCTTTTTTCAATGTGTTGATGTGTTTATGTCTTTACTTGCTAAGTGCTTTGATATAGATAGATAGATATGTTTATGCTTTCTGCTAATGATGTATATGGATGTTAGATCTGACTTATATGAATGCGATAGTGCCTGAATCTGTTAGATCTAACCTACTTCTCTATGATAAGTGCTTAGATACATCAAATATGAATGAATGATGTGATGCTTTTTTTTATCTGCAGAGTAGATAGTGGTTAAATATTGAAGAATTGTTGGTGCTATGTGCTCTGTTAAGTATTACAATCACATATATGTGTCCCAGCTAAGGTTGCAGACACCTGAGTCCTACAACCACCCCTGCCTCTACCTCGGGTGAGACTTCATCTGCTTCGTAGGTGTTGCCGAAAGGGCCGGTAGTTAGGGTTTTGTTGGTGCGTTGTTGTAGCGTTGAACCCTGGGTCTGCCCCTGTGCCAACAAATGATTCTGTTGTCGGGACCTGAAACTGTGATTGTTGGGAAATAAGGAAGAAGAAGCTTTTTACAAAGATCCATCCTAAAACTGTGAAAGCTCTATACGTAGATATGTTTCCCTAGTGCGCAGCATTCTACTTGACTTGTGAAGCTCTGTGCCAATAAAAGAGGTCAGATATGAAGAAAAGAGGTAAGATCTGCAAGCTTTGTGCTATGATAAAGGTAAGACTAGTGAAAAGTTCTAGATATGAAAGCTTTGTGCTCTGTAGAAGTAAGATAGGTGGAAATTTTTGTTTCAAAAGTATGGATCTAGTAATGTTTGATAGATTTTGTCCTAGCCTGAAAAATAGGGCACTAATAGATGAAAGAAGGTTTGATGTGCGTAGAGATGATAAGAATAGTGAAAGATATGTTATACCTATGCATAGAAAGAATGTTTGGACTAACTAGTGGATGCAAGATCCTAGAAAGAAATGTTTGTAGGCTAGCTACTATGACCCTAGTGCACAGTATAGAAAGAGCTGGGAATCATTTAAAAGAAAGAGAGGATTAACCCTCTGTTACAGTTGCATAAAACTGGGACATATTTCTAAGGAATGCCCTAGGAGAAGACCTAGTTGTCTTTGTTGCAAAGCTATGGAACATGAAGTATTGGATTTCCCTAGAATGATTGCTAAGCTTGAAGAAATGAACATGAGACAAGAAACCCCTAAGGCAGATCCAGAAACTACGATTATGGAAGAACCCTAGAAAGAATCAAAGAAAGTATTGCTACAGATGAAAGAAACCATGAATTATCACTGACATGTCAGTTTATCAGAGGTATTCAAAGAAAAAGAATGCCTTGAAACAAGAATAGGAGACTTTGACATTGACTATGTTCTACATGAGGAAACATAGGTGAATATCATGACAGAAAGAACTTGGGAACTTTTAGGGAAACCTGTTATGACTCCTTCATTGGGAGGAATAGGTCTATTTAGAGGAAATTTGATAAACCTATGTGGAAATATCACCCAAATATCTATGAATGTCAATGGAACTTCGACAGAGGAAGATTTTGAGATTATTAAGTTTATTGAGAATAGCGCCCCATTTACCACGTTACTAGGAAAACCTTGGATTGAAATAAAGCAGGCCAGAAGGCTAGAAGAAGAAGAAGTTCTAATGCAGAAGAAGCAAGATTTAAAATATTTCATGACTAGAAGGATCACACACTTAATTGAAGAACAGATCGAAGCTATTTCACACCAGAGACCTGGATATCGAAGTTGCAAGAACACTAGACGACCCACAGAAGATTGAAGTACTTGTTCCAGTTAAAGAAGAAGTATCACCCTCGAATCTTAGGAAAGAATATCAACAACGCGAAGTAACTATGCCAAAAAAAGATAAAAATCAGAATGGAAAAAGGCATACCGAGACGAAGCTCACTGAAAAGAAAGCTAGAAATCTAAGTAACAAGAGAGCTAAGATCGACAAGTTACAGAAGGTTCCAGAGGGAACTTCGCAGAAGGAAAATTTGCAAAACTGGAGCTTCATCGGGATAACATAACAACGTCACATGGCACTTCGCCAAGGCAAAGCAATATAGCCATTGGGACCAATATAACTGTTTGGTCGACCCCCTCGAACGGGTAGAAAGGCATTTATGGTTCGCCACCAGACCGTTGGACTGCGCCATAACAGACATAACAGAGTTAATGAAGGCTTCTCGACCGTTGCAAGCAATCTATTGCCAATTTATCTATTTATCCCGTTACGCCATGCACCAAGAACACTTTTGCTAACCGTGAATCTGAGCCCGCAGACTTGTTGATTTTACATAGTGATCATTGCATTATTTCCCTCTATCCCATTGTAGTGTCTAAGTTACTCCTTGAACCCCAAGATTTCCAACCCTGAGCGTGTATGTCGAATGAGTTTAGCACTGTAGAGAAAGTTGTCGAAGAATTTATGATCGAACTCATGAATGAAAGAGTCATGTCGATGTCTACAGGTATACAAGATTCATTGATGAGAACGATGCAAGCCTCTCCGTCGACTGCTCATGGAGCCAGACCATCCCGACCATCAACAGAAAAGAGAACCAAGCATAAAGACAACCTCGCAAATGCAAAATTGATTCCAACCATATTTCTCAATTACATCCCGCCTCTAGCTGGCGCAGTGAATCCTGATAGTGTGCCAAGAGAATTCGAGTACACCATGGTCACTACGCACCTCCCGAAGGGGATACGCGCAGTTCAAACAAAGCAGGATAAGATCACAGCGTTGAATTTCAGTGACTTCAACCTCGGAGATCGCAAGATATATGGTATGCTTTCCCCATAAAAGTACCTAACCAGAACTAAGGGGAAGAATTCAAAGATAATCCCCCAATCGTGGATGATGAACCTCGCGCAGTACACCCTACTGAATGTCATGAATATCCCACACTTTGGAAGGCACTAGGAATTCAATTCTTGTGTCAAGATGCTACTATCATTTTACCATGGCGGCTACTTATGGCTAGACCGTAGAATTATAGTTGAACCAATGTTGATCCACAAGATCACAGGACTGATTATGCAAGGACTCGACCTGCAGGAATTTTATCTAGGAAAAGCCGCAGATCACGCACTCACACAGAATATCAAGGATACATATGGCGACGTTGAGAAGGGAACAAGAGGCTACAAGGTAGCTTCCATCCGTAGTGGCACAGTGTTCCTAGCATGTCAACTGAAAGCTAGAAAGTTAGTAAGAAAGAAATAACCTACACAGTTCACCGGATTGTCGTTGACCTCGCAGGGAAGTGCGCAGAAGGCCTACAGATGAATTGGGTGAAGTACCTAGCTAACCATTTGGAACTAGATTGTTGAGAATCACAAGATTAGGGTTGTGAATTTCAGTTAATTTGTCTCCTGGTCCTCATTGCATTTTTTTCCTGGGAGATGCCACAAGGAGCGACCTTCCCATACATAGAGCCATTTGAACCGCTTGTTGCGAAGTTCGCTACCCTATGGTATTCAATTGATATGAAAAAATAGTGGCAGATGAATGTTGTGTTTCATACATACTACCTCCAGTTAAAGCGAGCCATCGAAGTCGATCCTCACATGACTCTGAAAACTTTACAAAGGTTCTGACCCCTGATCAAGTTCAGCGCAGGTCGACACTTCATCTACATTACATCACGATCAGATGAACATAAAGAGAAAATCAAGTCATATTATAAGCTTACATAAGAAGACCTTGAATAAATCACTAAGGAATGGTTCATTGACCTCCTTATCCCCACCAACCCCACAGAGATATCTGATCTTGATAGCCCAGAGGACACTCATAAAGAACAAAATCCACCGAGAACCAGTAGACAAAAGAAGACTGAGGAGGTTCAAAACTTAAGTAGCACCTCAGGAAAGACTCCTTGGGTGTCACCTAACCAAGGGGGTGATGACGAAGTAGAAGCTAAACAGAAGCCCAGCGAAGTAACACCACCCGGAGACGAGGTTGAAACCTTGAAGAAGAGGAAGGTTTCCCCCCTGAAACCTTCTTCTTGGAAGAAATTGAAATCCATCATGACCAAGATGCAGACTGTCCTCACCTCAAAGGATTTTGACTTCATCATAGCAACCCTAAATGACGCTTCACTGGAAATAGCAGAGAAACAAGGAGCGAAGCAGGAGGAAATGTATGATAGAATTGAAATCGAACTATGAGGGGTACAACAGGCCCTTCATTCCATCCGCTCAGTCTCCACCGTGCCCCTACCATCGAGAGAACTAGAGTTGGGAGATGAGCCATCCCAACTCCACCAACTAGATGATACAGTCGAAGCTTGCCTTCGATGAGCACAAGAAGAAACAGAAAAATCCACCCAGGCCTTGAAGCAACTGAAAGGAGTACTTGTAGAGTAGCGTTGAGCTGCAGAATAGGAAAATATTGCTCTCCAAGAGAATTTCAATGAAGGAAAAGCATAGATACAACAAGGAAAAGAATAGTTTCTCGCGGAGCAACTTGAAGTGAAAGAAGCGGTTAGCAAAGAACTTTGCTCTGTGACAGTCATAGAAATAACGGTAGAGGATCAAGTCACGCAGCAAGTAGATCAGCTCGTAGAAGATATCCAGTAGCTACAACAATGCATAGCAGAATTAGATCTCCACGCGGTGCCCGAGACCCCACAGGATGTAAGGGATCAAAGAGAAGCAACTGCTCAAAGCGCAGTTGAGAGAATAAAATCCATTTCTATGGAATGTAAGCAACTTACTGATCACAGTGCCCAGACCTACGAGCAACTCAATGAGAATCCAGAGCTGAAGGCACTGGAGTCATAGCTCCAAGAGGCGAAGTATCAATCCGAAATGATACAAGTGTAGTTGAAGCCCCTGTCAGCTGTGGAAAGAATGAATCACTCCCAAGAGAAACGCATAGCCCAACAACAGATCCACACTATCCAGAGCAGAGTTATGGAAGTAACTTAGAGGCTCCAACCTATACAAGATAAGGCTTACCAATTGTTCACAGAGGTCAAATGTCGAGGATCAAAACTGGAGCAGGTTGTCACTACAGTTGAACAGCGCCAGGCGGGACCTGTGAACGAGGTAGTCATCCAAGAGTTTGCTGCATAAGATGCCATGGCACAACAGCAAGTCAAAGTAACTCGAGCCAAAGTCTATTCTTTCGAAGCATAACTACCCAAATCATAGTGACTTGGGATGATTCACAAGTGAGTGTTGGGGGCCTGTTGGCCCTTCACCAAGTTTTGGGAGATCCTTGGTCAAGTTTGACCTATTTTGGGATTTCGACAGCTTGTCGAAGGAGAAGAACAAGACGAAGCAGAGATCACGAGATCTCGACCCCTTTTTGGGTCCTTTTTGGGATTTGGGATTATGTAATGGGTATGGGATGTTGTCCCATGGGTTTACCCATGTTTAGGCCTAGTTTTTATGTACAAATAGATGCTAAAGAAATGTAGTGGGTACGAATGGCTAAGTTCTAGATCTATGTGATTGAATAATTATAAGTGCTCTGTGCATACTGTTTGAGACTTGCAAGGCTACATGCAAGTAATTGTAAGAAGGTTTGGTTCTTTACCCTGGCTCGAAGAAGGAGGATCTGGAAAAGTGCGCGCAGATCTCCTGTCTTTTGCGGAGTAGGATTTTGATGTTACGTGTCTGTAAGAAGATTGACAAAGATAATAAATAAGAAGAGTTGGTGGAAGTAGCCCCAGGGTGGGGATGAACCACGTATATGTTGTGTTGCTCTACTTTGTGCAATGTGTTGATGTGTTTATGTCTTTACTTGCTAAGTGCTTTGATATAGATAGATAGATCTGTTTATGATTTGTGCTAATGATGTATATGGATGTTAGATCTGACTTATATGAATGTGCTAGTGCCTGAATCTGTTAGATCTAACCTACTTCTCTATGATAAGTGCTTAGATACATCAAATATGAATGAATGATGCAATGCTCTGTTTTATTTGTGGAGTAGATAGTGGTTAAATATTGATGAATTGTCGGTGTTAAGTGCTCTATTAAGTATTACAATCACAGATATGTGTCCCAGCTAAGGTTCCAGACACCTGATTCCTACAACCACCCCTACCTCTACCTCGGGTGATACTTCATCTGCTTCACAGGTGTTGTCGAAAGTTTCGGTAGTTAGGGTTTTGTTGGTGTGTTGTTGTAGCATTGAACCCTGGGTCTGCCCCTGTGCCAACAGGACTTAACCACCTTGAAATTTCTCCTTGAGTCAGTGAATAAATATGGTGTGCCCTCCTGGCCGTTTCTCTTCTGACTCCACTGAGTTCAGACATGCACTCCTTACGTCGGCTTATAGAGTTTCCTCTCTCTGTCATCCACACCTTGCACTTAGCCTAGAAAACCAGACTTAACTCAACACACTCGCGGATAGAAAATTGTATCTCTATCCCTGCAGATGATTTCTAACATTCATCTACAATTCACAAACCTATAAAAGACATCCAAAACACAACATCCATTGAAAAGAAATGTAAAACAAGAAAAATTGTCATTTTCTATTAATGGTGGAATGCCAAATTACAATGGTGGAGTCTGAGTTGCAACTGAGTCTCGGCTCTCATCAACCTCCTCCTATCCAACCTGCCTAACTCTCTCTTCTACTTTTCTTACAATACAAATGTTTATACAAGAGGGGCTCAAATGAGTGTCCCTCGCAAGCTCACTAATGGTGTCAAATCACCATCCCTAATTCCTATCGAAAGGCCAAATTACAATGATGGAAATTCTGCTCCAAATCGGACGTAGATCCGCTTTGCCATAAGCCTATTAATGGCGACCTTATCTCCAGCTTGTGCGAAATCACAATTTGGCTATCCCATCTTGTCTCCAATTAATGCCTGGATCACGTCTTGGTGATGTGAGTGGGAAATCCTGCTTACGGACTTAGCATTTAAGGGCTCTAATCATGCATGCAGAAAATGATCATTTAAATGCCTCTACTTTTTCCTATTCTCCCAACACAAAACCCCACATTCATGTAATACAAAGGTGCAAACAAGATAAGGTAACTCTACCTTGAATCCTTCATTTGATGTCAATCCCTTCCCTTTCACTCGGTCCTTGACTGCAAGCCTCCTCCTAAAGCTTACCTACATTCACACATGGACAAACAGAGAGTTGCAAACATTCATTTCATATACTAATTTTTGGGTTAGATGTGACAATATCATAAAATAAATATACAATTTGAAAACATGATATGGTGGGACGAAAAAAGTATTCCTTTTTATATTAATATTCACAAGAGTAAACTTACAATATGTGGCCGACACTGCTCCTCGAACCTGGTCCTGGGCTCCTCTTCACAATGCACCAACTACTCAACCTCACAATAAAATTGCAGGAAATTGGAGCAAATGGGGGGATAAATTTGGGCAGAGTTTCTATGCTCTTCTTCTCCTTTTTTTAATGGGACCCCTACCCCTTCTTTTATAGGTAGTTATCCGGTTTGAATGACTGGCCATAGGCAGTCAAACGATTTTATCCATTTCCAAAACTCTGTTTCTCGTCTGCAACTTTCCATTTTTTGTGCTTTTGTCAGTATACATGGGTTGTAGAAGGTTTGCAGGCGTATGGATGTGTGAATACGTAGGCTGTAGAAGAACAGGGCGCGTGTGGCTCAAAAAAGAGGGCTTTTTAGAAGAGCTTGGCTCAAGAAATTGGGAAATAGTAGGGCCTGAGGCCAGGTATGTAGGTTGGGTGAAACTTAGGCCTATAACAGATGCCCCCTAAAGTGTGAGGTCAGAAGAGCATCTGATGGCCGGAATACTTTACCAATCTTTATCAACGTGCTAAGTGAGTGAGCCCAGGGACCAGTATTCGAGAGCTTCCATCTGCAAAATAACACTATGTCTCTCCGAGGCAGGCATACCCATGCTCAGGATAAAAACTAAAATCATGGTTGCCAATCAAATACATTGCAGATCCATATCATATAACTATATAAAGTGTAGCCGCGAGCAATACACAGCGGATCTACATCTCAAAATCAAAATATATACATGTATAGTATCCATATTCAAGAAGCTAAGTGTCGTCTGATGGCTGGAGATGATGCTTTCAGAGCTCGAGCAACAACTTTAAGATTTTCAAAACTCGAGTAAGAGTGTAATGTGAGTGTATGACTTCATTACCTAGAGTTCTTCGACAGCTCGTCGCGAATAGACAAGAGGATCTCGGTGATTAGGAAAAGAACTTCATTGATTTTGAACAAGGATTTTGATTGGTGTTTTAGGATGGTCGGGCATGAGGACAAGAGACAAACTGTAGAAAGGCCGACACGAGCTTGGTAGAAACTTCCCTTGGGAAAAATCACAACAAATGATGAGACTCAGGCAGCATGATATTGACATAATTTGACGATGCGGGAGGCAACACCAACTCTCCATATGTTCGGAAGAATAACCAAATAGAGGAGGACACAACTCTATGAGAACAGCTTCCTAAGGTCACACTATATCCCAGATATTTGACAAACAAACGAAAAGATGTGCTTTGTCCAAGGAAGACTCATTGTGCTACCAACAAAAAGAAAATACTTTTCCCTTCCTCTTTTTGGGGTATATTTGATTTTTTTGTCTTTTTCAATAATTTTGGAAAACTTGAAAAAGAATAAAAGAACTCTATGTTACAAAGGAGGATCGAGCGTCACAAACATACTAGTTCCAAGCGCATGGAACACAGGGATGCTCAGGGAAAAGGGACATATGCAGGAAAAGGACACTCGGAAAAAATCCTCCATGGGCCAAAGGTGTCAAGATGCAAAGGAAAAGTGCTACAGGGCTTGTGTATAAGGCATGCTTCGGATGGTTAAGTTGAGAGCAACATGGAGCCGGCATTAGGCCAAAGACGCAGGTATACAAATGCGATTAATAAGACACACAATGGTACTGTTCTTCGATGTAATTTTAACGAGCCCAGAGAAGGTAAGATCGATGGTTTTTCATATTTAGAGAGTCTAAAAAAAAGTAAAAGGAGACTCTTGTGGGGTACCTTTTTCAAAAATAGTCTAGTCAGCTCGAAAAAAGGGTAAACTAGCACCGACCAGACGTCTATTCAAAACCATTTTAACGAGTGTGATAAAGACAAGGTCACACAACAATTTTTTCATTTTTAAGGAGTCTGAGAAAAGCTTAACTATGGACTCCGTAAAGGTTTTTCTTCTTGGCCATTTTAACGAGTGTGAAGAAACAAGGTCACTTGGCGATATTTTCAATTTTAGGGAGTCTGAAAAGAGCTTAACTATGGACTCCATGGGGGTGTATTTTTCGTAAATTTAGTCCCTCGGGCCCGAAAAAGGGTTAAAATCATACCTGAGAATACTCTTCTAGGAAACCAAATCTCCTAGAGTATACATTTGTTCGTATAGTTGACCATCCAGACCGAAAAAGGGGTAAACTACCACCGAACAGACATGCCTTCAAATTTCAGTTTAACAAGCGTGAAAGACAACAAGATCGCTCGACAATATTTTCATGTTTTAAAGGGTATAGAAAGGGCTTAAAAGAAGACCCGTGGGGGATATGACTCATGTATGAAGTTGGTTCAGGGAGAGCCCGCTGCTAGGCTCAGACCAAGAGTCTCTTTGATAGCCAACTTGGAAAGTCTTCCAAAAGGGAAGAAAACACAAACCACGGTGTAAGTCCTCCTGCAGTATAGAAACCATAGTCATGGCTTCAAGGATAGCCTCATCTGAAGCCAATTCAAAATCCAATAAATCACACAAATGAGGGTCGGCAGTCCCAAAGGGTGAAATAAATTGACCATACTCCATATGACAATGGAGGTTCTGGCCAGGACTGGCAGAGTCTATCAGCGAAGAATCACAAGCATGAGGGCTTGAGGATCTACAAATAACGAGATCAGACTGAGAAGGATACTCAAGCCCACTTGGATCAAGAGGGAGAAGCAAGGGCTCCCATGCCCCTAATGGATAAACCAATGGATCAATTTTTGAGACCAAGTCTCGAGAGGGAAAACATGATTTCATAGGTTCCTTCTCATAAGCAATTGAACACCGAGGATAAGATGCCACATAATTAACCTGTGGTGGGGTAGAGTCTACACAAACACTAGGAACATATAAAGGGGTAGTCTGAACTAACACCGAATTAGGGTGGTGATTATCATATGCCAGCTGGTCAATAGTGACAATGTTTCGATTGTGAGGGAAATGCATCACCCGGAAGAGTGTAGATACCACAGCGTTCATAGCATATACAAAATCACGCCCGAGAAGCATATTGAAATCTAACGGGCCTTGCACCACTATAACATCAACAAGGATAGTCTTCCCACCTAAAGAGATAGGTAACTAAGGAAGAACCCCCAAAAATTCACTAGGACGTCTGTCAAAAGAAAACATCTCATGCGAAGCAGACACAAGCTCGAGAGATCCCAAAACTTCCCAAACCGAGGATAAAATACTTGTAGAGGCTCCTTCATCTACAATACATCGATAAATGTTTGTTGAATTATCTCCAACCCTTATTTGAAAAGGTGCAGAAGAAGGAAGACGAGGCTCAACAAGATCATTTCAATCAAAGGAAACCATCCTAGGGCGGGGTGTGCTCGGAATGAGAGGAATGCTCCCTTGTTCTGAAAGTACAGAACTGGAAATGCTAAAAACATAGTCGGTAAACACTTCAGTCCCTAGGAGACGAGTGGGATCAGCCGAAGATGGCATCAACATGACCACTTTGGTAGAATCAACACTCTTCAAGAGAAGAGTAGGATCAACCAAAGATTGCAACGGCGTGACCACTTTGGTAGACTCGATACTCTCCAAGAGAAGAGTGGGATTAGCAGAAGATCATGACGGACTGACCACTTTCTCAACCAATGACTGCATAGGTTGCGATTCTATATGGTCTAAAGGCACCTCACCCCTCAAAAGAGGAGTGGGATCAGTCGATGACTGCATCGGCATGACCACTTTCTCAACCAATGGCTAAATAGGCTAAGAGACTACAAAGTCTAAAGGCACCTCACCCCCCAAAAGAGGAATAGGATCAGCCGATGACTGCATCGGCATGACCACTTTCTCGACCAATGGATGAATAGGCTGAGAGACCTCAGAAGACTCAGAATTATAAGACTTTGTAGGCAGGGACAACAATCTTCGTACCTCTGGAAGGCTAGGGCATAAATGAGTAAGGTGATCTCCCTTGCAAAGCTTACAAGGGAACTTAGGCTTACGTCCTATCCGTCTAGGTTTCTCAATAGAATGAATGCCCCTAGCATGACTAGCAATGGCTAGTTTCACATCTCCAACATGACTTGCAGAGGTTGGTGATGGGTCGATAACATGACTCGCAGAGGCTATAGACCTATTGCCAGTATGACTAGCAGTCACTGGACTCTTTCCCCCAGCATGACTTGCAGAGGGTGGGTGTGTGCCCCTAGCATAACTTGCAGAGGCTGGGTGTTGGTCTTCAATGTGACTTGCAGAGGTTGCTGATTTCTTCTTCCTATTCTTCCTCTTTCTATTTCGTTTAGACTTCCCGTTACTAGTAATTGTACTTTCACCGGAGGCGGGAGAAGGAGGAGGAGAAGGATTTGCTGATGAAGAAACATCAATAGGGTACCCATGACTTAAGGTGCTTAACTGAGAAGTGTCAAGAACATTCAGGACATTTGGAATGGTACCCAACCAAACCGGTAGTCCCACATTCAACCAAGGAATGTACAAAGTGGCCATCAAAGGGACACCAATGTTTCCGAAGAAGGGAAAAGCACAAGAATCCCTTTGCGAAGGGGTTCCTTGGTTGGTATCATCGGGAACTTTAGCCATGAATATCTTATGCATAGGTTCTCCCCTTGTAGGATCATTCAAGTCTGTAAAAGTCTCACACATTGACTCTGGCAAATCAGTGTTATCAAAACAATGCCTATAAAGAGGCCGCTCCACGTTTCTAAGCGGAAGACCGAAAAAGTCCTCACGACCGGCGGAGTGGGTGGTCTACCACCCTAGGTCAAATACCCAAAGCCATGACTGACTAACTCACTATGGAAAACTAGGAAGCACAGAGCACACACTAGAAAAACTCCTAAAGGAAAATCAAGCAAACGATTAACTAGTTAGAAGAACAGTTACACCAACCAACACTAGAGCAACTTACCGGTGCAAGTGCAACTTGAATATGGAAGAACCCTCTGGGTATACTCTGAAAAGTGTGGCCCGATGTTTTCCCTAGGTACTGTAATATACCCCCACGGTCACCTGTGTAAGTCCCTAAAATAAAGGAAACTAGGTTGCTAGCTCGTGAACAATCATCGGGCGGGTACAGTCAACAATCGGGTGCACCGCAATGAGCAGGGTATCAAGCCCGAAACCTATCAAGGGTATCGAAATCAAGTGTTCTGGAAGACGACTGAGGACATCGAACAGATTCAAGACCCATGAAGCTCTGTGGAAAATGTGATCAACAGAATCCCAAGACAAATCCTCTATATGCATTCCCCACTACGCTTGGTCCGTCTTTGGAGGGGTTATCTCCACTACCTTTCCACACGTGACCTCGTGTTTAGCCCCTGTGTTAGAGGGGGGTCCCAGATAATTTCCATGTTACTGGACTTATACACTCCTTAGCACAGACTTGTATGTTTGTTTTATAGCCTTGAAGAGTTTCCTCTCCAACCTAAATCAAGGTTCTAGCCTAATCTAGTTGATGGACCCTACAAACATAAAGTCTAGTAAATTTTAATTAGCGTTCTTTTTACTGGCTTGATTTACTCAAAAAGGGTACGGTAGTGCAACTGATGTTGTTAAGACTCTTGCGAAAAAATGATGAAACTTATATGAACACTGGCAAAGAATGATTATATTTCTTATTTTTTTTCTTTTTGAAATGCTTTTAAAATTAGAAGAAAACACAATGTTATGCTAATTTCTTTTTCTTTTTCAAATAACAATGCAAAGAAAATGCCAGGAAAGAAAGAGATCTAACAAAATAAATTTTTTATTTTATATTTTCTTCCAATCAAAGAAGAAATAACAAAATATTCTAAAAGAAACTGATGAATGCACGATTCATGCCCCCCCCCCGGCCATGAGGGGGAATTTTTTTTCAAAATGCAACTCATTTTTCTTGAAATTTCAAGCTAAAAATAAGTTTAAAAAGCTAAGAAACAGAAGAAATCTTTTAATGAAAAAGTAAGCTATGTCGGAGTCCAACCTAGGTTAAAACTTCTATGACAAAGACTATAATCAGACAAGAAAATCCCTGAAAAAATGACTCTTGGCAGGAAAGAGGATGACCGCCTCTTCAAAAACATTTCTAGACAGACACGCGACTGTCGCTTCAACAGCCAGCGTATGCACGCAGGTTGTCCAAGGGCAGGGTGCATATGCACGTGTTCAAGCCCACTACAGGTTGCATGTGCCTCTATTTTTCCTCAAAAAAGGAATACAAGCAGCTAAGCTTAGGCAGGGAGTACTGGTATTGAAAACCAAAACCCCTTAAAGGTGGAAAAACTTACTTTGACAAAGAAGAGGCAAGAAAACTTTAGCAAAACAAAGCTAATCCTGAGGTTTTTACTTGACTATGGATTGTTCAATCAGAGACCTAGAAGGACCCAGAAGATCCCTGAGAAGGGTCACTTTTGTAGGGGAGAGAATGACTGCCTCTTCCTGAGAAGGATTTCCTGGGTTCTCAGACACGCAGTTAGCACTTCATCAGCGAGCGTACATACACGGGATAACTAAAGGCAGGGCGTGTGCATACGCGTTCGGTCCCACTACAGGGTGCATATGCCTCTTAAGACTCTCAAAAACAGAAAAGAAATAGTCTGGTAAGCAGAGTAGGGAAGACTGGTATTGAGAAACAGAACCCCTAAACACTCAGAATTTTTGCAGAAACTCAAAAAAGGCAGTAAAACCAATTTCAAAATACCCAATAAAAAATCCCCAAAGAACCCTAGAGACTCCCCAGTGGAGTCGCCAATTCTGATGGTGAGTGGGAAATCCCGCTTACGGACTTAGCATTTAAGGGCTTTAATCATGCATGCAAAAAATGACCATTTAAAGGCCTCTACTTTTTCCTATTCTCCCTACACAAAACCCCACATTCATGCAATACAAAGGTGCAAACAAGATTAGGTAACTCTACCTTGAATCCTTCATTTGATGTTGATCCCTTTGCTTTCACTCGCTCCTTGACTGCAAGCCTCCTCCCAAAGCTGTCCTGCATTCACACATGGACAAACAGAGAGTTGCAAACATGCATTTCATATACTAATTGTTGGGTTAGATGTGACAATATCATAAAATAAATACACAATTTGAACACATGATATGGTGGGACGAAAAAAGTATTCCTTTTTGTATTAATCTTCATAAGAGTAAACTTATAATATGTGGCCGACACTGCTCCTCGAACCCGGTCCTGGGATCCTCTTCACAATGCACCAACTACTCAACCTCACAATACAATTGCAGGAAATTGGAGCAAAGGGGGGATAAATTTGGGTAGATTTTCTATGCTCTTCTTCTCCTTTTTTTAATGGGACCCCTACCCCTACTTTTATAGGTAGTTATCTGATTTGAATGAAGTGCCATAGGCAGTCAAATGGTTTTAGCAATTTTTGAATCTCTGTTTCCCGTCTGCAACTTTCCATTTTTTTGTGCTTTTGTCAGTATACGCGGGCTATAGAATGCCTGCAGGCATATGGATGTGTTCATACGCGGGCTGTAGAAGGCTAGTGTGTGTGTGGCTCAAAAACGAGGGCTTTTTAGAAGAGCTTAGCTCAAGAAATTGGCAAATAGTAGGGCTTGAGGCCAGGTATGTAGGCTGGGTGCAACTTAGGCTTATAACACTTGGATTCTCGAGGAAAAAATGAGAGGGTGGCACCTCTCCTTCCTTGAATGTGCACCACGCGTGTTAATTAGTTGGCGCGTGCTGAGATGGAGTGATGCTCCTGCATCATACTCCATAGAGGAAAAAATCATGAGCTCTTGCTCATGAGCTTTCCAATGTGGATGAAATCCACTTGGATCCCAAAATTTCTCCTGGAGTTGTCTCTCGACTCCTCTGCTTCACCATTGATGTTCCTGCATCATCCTCGTTGCTCGTGCAGGCTTCCTTTCATCCAACTTCCTTTTGCTAACTTTTTCTTCTGTCAACTCCAACATCATATTCCTTATCTCCTCGATCACCTCATCCATCTTCTCCATCATATGATTCTTCTGTTGTAGTCTAGCTCACTGCACTCTCTCCTTGTCGATGGGCGAATTACACTAATTTCCCAAGACATCTTCTTCCTTTGTGGCCTTAGCTTGCCACTCTGCTATTGTCTCCACTCCTGCAGGCCCCTCATCACTGAATTGTTGCTCAGCTACCACTTCCTCTGACAGATTCACTCATGTCAATCCTTTGTTTGTTCCCATTCCAGCTTCCTCCATCTACTCCTCATGCTAGTGTGGTCCTTCATCTAATTCCAACTTAGCATGTTGGATATGCATGCCTTGCATTTCCACTCTCCTCTCAATAGCTTCAAATTCTTCAAACAGATCAACAAATTCTATGTTTTTTGCTTCTCCTTTTGCTACAGACCCCAATGTTGTAGTCATCTCTTGTTCATCTTCCTGGCTGAAAACATTGAGCGATTATGTTGAATGCTCTTCTCCTTCTATCAGGACATACATCAGTATTTGTTCCTTCTCCTCCTTGACAATCTCTGCTTGTTCTCTCCCTGTTGCACATGAAACATCTATGCTAGCCTCTCCTTGGACTCTTGGTAGGAATATTTCAACTCCTCCAATGATCAGAACGTCCCTCTAATCCTCCTCCGTCGTTGTGATGAAATTTTCTAACTGTTCATCATCTTCATTCACGTGGCTCATAGTTCTGCGTGAATCTCCATCTGAGTGAGGTTTTTCTTCTGCCTCCTCATCTTCCAATGAACTCTCGACTGAGCTCATCTCTTCTCCCTTACCCACCTGGAAATTTGGGATGTATCCTTTGCCCACCTGGAAGTTTATGAGATCTATTGATCTCTTCTCATTGCCCACCTAGAAATCCATGAGACTCTTGCCAGATCTATTTCCCTTATGATTGAGTTTTTCAGCATGTCTCAACCACCTGTTTAACACTTGTTCCTACCTTCTGGCCAACAATTTATGAACAAGCCATGTGGTTGTCCTCTTCAAATTCCATTCGTACCTCCAGTGTACCTTTGATTCCTGCTCCATCTTAAATGCAAGCCTCTCCATCTGTGCTTAGATTTCACTGAGCTCCTTTTCCATCTCTGCCTTTCTCTTCTGTGAGTGGACTTCTCCTTGTCCATGATTATGACCGTAAGTGTCCATCTTCACCTTCTTCTTGCCCTCCTGACAAGTCTTTTGGTCACTCTGCAACTGAGAGCATCCTTAGCTTCTCCTCCACCTGAAATCTACAGACGAAATTGTGCTCTGATACCACTCTGGTATCAGACTATATTTGTACCTCCTTCTCTCTTCCTGAGATAAATTGAGCTCTGATACCACTCTGGTATCAGACTATATCCTCTATCTCCCCATTCACATGTTGTTCTTCAGGCGAACTCAAGCTCTGATATCTCCCTTCCCTACGATATGTAGAAAAAACATGGATCCGATACCACTCTGGTGAAAACCCCACCCCTCCTTCTCCTTAACAGGGTTGCATGACCTCCTGGTATAGGATCATTCAAGTCATCGAACCGAATGGTTCGTTAGGCTCCTAATGGAACCGTTTCAACTTGACACATACCCTTTTTCACTTCCTCAACACCTGTGGACCCTCTCCTTAGCGCTTTTCAACTTCGACACCAATGTTGTTATCTCTCTGTGCTAGGATTCCCTCTTCAACATGACCATGGACTGTAGCCATGCACCACTCCCTTCGTGACCCCTCACTTCGAGACTTTCGCGATATGCTTTCTCCTTTCCCTGATTTTTGAATTGACGAACTCTTCAAGACCATATCTACAATCCAATTTCTTCCCGCGATCAACGGCTGTGATCAAATCACGAGTTTGAACTTCACGAGTCCTCTCTCCTCTCGACTCTGCTTCTTCTGATTGCGAATCAGTGATGCATAGATCCCTTGCCACGTTCCCTTCCAGATCCAATGGTCTGGATTTGAAATCCCTCTTCGCGACTTCGTGAAGATCCTTTTCTTTCTCTCGGCAAACCTTCCAAAGTTCCTACTCTGGAACCTCTTTATCTTCTGCCACCTGACCTTTCTTCAATGATGGGTGATTTCTCCATATTCAGGACTTCAGCAAGTCCTCAACTCCTTTTCACACTTAGCGCAATTTTACCTTTCGAGACTTAGGTTATTCTCGAAGGATTTTTGCACTCCTTGAAGAAGTCTATGAAGCTTTCCTGCAACTTTTCTCGACTTTAAAAACTCCACGGTTCCAAGTTCCTCTGTGAGTTTCTCGTGCCCTCCTGGAAGTTTCTCGCCCTTCCTCCTGATATTATAAGGTGAAATAACAACACCTTAGGCATACTCCTTACGCTTGGCTTAGTTATTCGATGGCTTCTCCCTCGACCTTATGGAAAGGTTTAAGGCATGTCCTTTCCTTTGTCGTTGCACTTCTTGCAAAGCCTTCCTTCACCAAAATGTTCATCAATTTTGGGATCCTCCAACACCTCCAACCGTTTTGTTCCCGAGTATGCTCATGCAAGGTTGATGTTGTTACAGAGTTTTTGTTACAGGTGAATCCTCCTATGGATAAGCGGATTCCCTCTTGGTATCTAGACCCCTGAAAACAAGACAGAAAGTGTGCTATCATTGGTCACTGACATCCTTTTATATCTAATTAAGCTAATGAATGAAGAGGAAGAATAAAAGTGTACCTTTTTAAATGGCGTTTGTCCTCACAAATTCCAAGTTGAGCTTCAATCCCAAGCTCCTCGATAAGTCCTGTAGAACAAACAAAGATACAACAAAATTCCTATTCTACTGAGATTAGCTCAAATACAGATCTATCTACTAGAGACAAGTTTATGTGGAACAAACACAAACTTGAAAGAAACAGGCCAAGCGTATATGTATATTAATGAGAAAAAATGAAGAGTACTTACAATCCTCTGATGAAGGTGAAGCAACTTCTTCCAGCTCTCCTTATCCAACCCCTTTGCTCAAGTAATCTACATTGATTATGATTCAATGGAATCTCACTTATGGGATCATAATTTTGGTATAATTATCAATCTCCATATCTTGTACTGTATGTTGCCTATGAGATCATAGGTTTCATACCTCCAATCTTTTCATCTCCCTTTCACCATGAGAAGGCCTCCTTATATAATCTTGGAGAGGCCCAACCACTTGAGAGATCTTTGGGATAAGTTGAGGATTCCTCTCCTTCAGTTGTCGATATTCCCTAAGATCATGCCTTGAACTCATATTCAAATCCAACCAACTTCATAGATTGAGGGGATTCTTCCCTGATTTCCTCCAACAAGCCAAATTTCGCCCAAAAAAGGCTAGCGATCCCTCAAAAGGGACACAGAGCATTGGAACGCTCCCCTAGAAGAGGGTACAGAGTGTCAGTGCTCCCTGACAGTATGTAGGGGAGCGCTCCTTTCCAAATTTGACTTTTGAGTGGCTTTTCAGTGGAAAAAGGCTCGTACTCCATGTTAATTGATTTTTCCTCTTCAAAACTAGTCTTTGAGGTGTCTTAAGTGTCCTTATGATGTCGTTAGAGGCACAACATAGGCAATATGGAAGTATGATGTTTGTGACACTTGCGACACTTGTGGTCAAGGTGCGACACTTGCGGACAAGATGTGACACTTACAACACTTGTAATGAAGACACTTGTGACACTATTGAAGTGAGTAATTTTGATGTGTAACAAATTCCCCCCCAAAGTGCGAAGTCAGAAGACGATGATGAATGAATTACTTTGTAGGATTTCTCGATCAAGGGTATGGGCACGGAGAACCTGGTAGAAGCTACACACAACCATCAAACAAATATTATGACATGTTTCAAACCCAAGGCAGGCATACCTATGCTTGAGTGATAAAGACTTTTTCAGGTATGGCCGCCATAGAATACACTACAGATCCATAATTATATTGACAAAAAGTATAGCCACCAAACATACAACGTGGATCTATACTTCCATGACATGAACTGATCGTAGCCACAAAAAAATACACTGTGGATCTATGAGATGAAAAGACATAGCCACGGACCAATACAAAGTGGATCTATGTGACAGTATATGTGTCAATATTCAAGAGAAACTTCGTCGCAACCGAGTAAAGTATATATCAAAGTGTTTGAATCAACTGCGGGTCTTCTTACCAATCCCGATGTATTACAAATCTAACCATGAGAATAGATGTCCCGATGTCAAACATGGCATAAACCACTTGATTACCGGTCAATGATGTAAACCGTTAACAAGCACGAGGGAAAGGGAGCTAGCGCTCATCGCATAGTTAGAATTTTGTATTGTCAGGGAAGGGATTGTGGCCATCCATTTTGAAGTGAGATTGACAGCCGTTCTCAGCGTTCATTTTGCGATTTTGGGAATCGCGATATTAAAGCCAAGATGGAGTGAAAACTCCTGATAAGCATAGCCCTGAAATATCATGTGTGATAAGCACAAGGTCACGGCCCGTGGTCTCATGGGGCAATGGGAAGGAGCTGTGCGAAATACTAGAGTTCCCGAGTTGGTTACAGAAAAGAGAGTTGCGTGGCCTTAAGGCGCCAGGATTGACTGAAGGGTATTGTGAGTTCGCTTGGAATGTTATTGGGTGTCAAGACTCATCCTAATCCCAATAAAAGAAGTTAATGAAACTGAAGAAGGTGGTTGAAACCTCGTTTCAAACATAAATAGAAAGCATGAAGGGACAGTCATGGTGGCTAGCTGACAGTCCAGAGCTCATCTGAAAATGGGTTTTCTACAAAGCCCATACTGGATTAAATTTGCGTCTAACAAAGGAGAACATGGACAATCTGATAGAAGAAGAAGAAACGTGAATCCTTGAATTCAGTAGTCAGATTGCATCCCTAGGGGATGTTATCAGTTTTGGGTATATAGTTTTTTTATTTTGTAAAGGGGGGGGATGGTAGAGCAAGGCTACCGAATTGTAAAGTTTTAATGAACACTCTGGTTCTCTAGTTATGTATCTATATCTGAGATTTATTGTTTAATGTAAGTCATATTTTCTTCATTTCTTTATAACAACTTTGTTAAAACACTCGGGCATGGGTGAACCAATTGAGGGTAGTTACATTTCTGTGATGTATGTTTGATCACAGTAACATCGCCACTAGTTTTAATCAGCTTCTCATGTTTCCTTTTCCCATCCATGCTGAGAGCCCGAGTATGGATGTTCCAGTCAAGTTGTTGTGACTGCTTTGCAATGTATGATCGATCACAGAGTCATTATAACATTTTCAGTTCTCTGGAGTTGTGAATTCGAGAAGATCTTGAGTTGAAGCTCTTTCCACTAATCACCACTATACTACAACTTACTAACTAAAATTAGACCAAGACCTCACCTATTTACGCATACCAGCCCAGTTTTCTGAGTTAAGCGATAGTTTCTTGAGACTGCACCCATTTGACCCCCTTTTATTACCAACCCATGACATAAAAATCTGATGGGTATTAGGCTTACCTCTACCGCAATCCAGGGGTAACTTCTGGTGCTAACAATTCTGGCACCGTTGTCATGGATGAAATTGAAGATTTTCCTTGGGATTGAACGACAAAGCTTACTGGTTCTGAAGGTGCATCAGAACTTAGTACATCAAGATTTCAACTATGCACCTGGCGACTCCATTGTGGTGACTCCATTGGGGAATCCATTAAAAGAGACTCCACTATTTCAGCCATGTCTTCCAGAGGCAGACACATGAGGTCCACTCCACATCCTCTGTTAGTGACTCCTAAAGCTGACCCAAAGAAATTTATCAGAAAGGGAAACACCCCTCAAGAAGGTACTTCTAATATTGAACCATGTATTTTTGATGATTTTCATTGCCCTCCTGTAGGAACTCGGATATCTTCTTCTCATTTTCCCATTATACAGTCTGTTGGAGTTTCTCGAAGTCTAAAGTTTGGGAGTGTTCTTGTTGAGTTTTCCCCTCTTGGTTTGGGATTGGAGGGATAAATCCTTGTCACTCCTCTCTCCCCTGAAATTGTATCATGGTTTAGATCCAGCGCCTTAGAAGATTTTCCTACCTCAAGATTTACCACCCCTCCTCCGTTTACTGTTGATTCTACTACAGAAAGGGAATCTTCTTTTCCTTCAAGCCCTATAGCCTTTTCTCCAAATCCTCTGTTGTTTCCCTTTCCTCCTAGAAACACACCCTCAGTCTCCCATGTTCGAACCCCTTCCCCTCCTTATTCTCCTCCACCTATCATCCCCATGGTAGGAGATAATCCCTCGAGAAATAGAATGGATGCCATAGTGGCTGCTAGATACGCCCCTCTAGTCCTACCCCAGCCCATGAATTCTCTCCTTGCTAGAGATTACCTAAAGTATATGCCCAAATTCACTAGGTAAGGAGACATAATTGTTGAATAACACCTTGATGCCTTCTACAATTATGCAGACAACCTTAATATTGAAAACAAATATGTTTGGATGAGAGTCTTTGTCCAAAGCCTTGATGGTGAAGTTAGAAAGTGGTTTATAGGATTGATTCCTGGATCCATTGCTGGGATAGAGTCTTTGGATGACATTTTCCTGAGACAATCATGGGGTAAAAAAGACTTCATGTATTATATCACAGAGTTTGGGTCCCTGAAGAGAAAGGAAGGAGAATCTGTCTCCGAATTCTCCAAAAGATTCAACAAAATGTACAATAAGATCCTTGCTGAGATAAATCCTACATAAGCCTTCGCTGAAATCACTTATGCTAACGCTTTTGACCCTGATTTCTGCCTCCTGCTCAGAGAGAGATGAGCCACTTCCTTGGCTCATATGCAAGATGCGTTCGTGGAAGTAGAATCTAACGTATTAGTGGTTGACCGAATCAGGAATAAGGTTGATGCAGATAGATGAAAGGGAAGATCTGAAGCATCAACCTTTGTTTCCTCTGCACCTCACCCTCAAGTAGATGAATTGACCAAAATAGTAAAATCTCTTTCTGTAGAAATGAAGATAAAATTTCAGGGGAAACAAAATTATAAGAATGCCCAAAATGTTGATAACAAAGGAAACTTCAAGAGGTTGAAGAACCATGTTCCTCAGATTATGCCAAGGGAACAAAGGAATAGAGATAGAGATGATCAGAATATCCAAACCCCTCTCCAAAATAACCTTGTTACTGATGAGGAAAGGGAAGAGGAAGAGCTTGACCCTTAAATTCATTGTATTGGAGACACCTCCCCATTTCCCCATTTGACTCATTTTTCATATGAGGAGTCCCTCATAGATAGTCAAATAAATGAGCCGAGCAAGGGTGAGAAGGCCAATACTAGTCCTAGCAAATACAACCTCCGGTCCAAGAGGAAAATAGACGAGTTTGACATCCCTTCTCAACCTCCCAGAGTAGAGAATCATGATAATCATGCAGTAAATACCAACAAGGAAAAGAAATCTCAAAATCCCTCACCAATAGCCAAAGGCCCTGTCCCATAGGTGAGAGAAATTTTGAAACTCCCTTCTTCCTTTAGCTTTGAGCATGAAATTCAGAAGATTACAATTCTCGTGCCCCTTTCGGAGCTGGTCAAAAACGAAGATTTCAAAAAATACCTCTCTAAACTATTGCAACCTGAGCCATCCTACCATTCCACAGACTGAGTAAATATCCAAGACGAAAAACCAACAGTCATCCTAGGTCCTATGGTAGAAGAAAGAGATGATTCATCCCCCCCCTTTCTACACATCCCTGAACATACATGATAAAGTGTTGCATAAATATTTAATGGACTCAGGGGCATCTCATAATATCATGCCCAAGACAGTCATGGAAGAACTTAGATTAGAAATAACAAAGGCTTATCATGATTTATATTCTTTTGATTCGAGGAGGGTGCAATGTCTTGGGATCATCACAGATCTAGTGGTAACCTTGTTTCAATTGCCCATGAAAAGTGTGGTCATGGATATCGTGGTGGTTGATGTTCCTCCAAAGTTTGGCATGTTGTTGTCAAGATCTTGTATAAAAAGGCTAGGAGGAACATTGCAGATGGACCTCACATATGCTACCATTCCATTGTTCAAAGGGGAGCATAGAAGATTGTACATAGAAGCTCAGTTGACCTACATTATCAGTGACGAAGCATACCCCACCAATCATCCTATATTTGCCCTTGATATTGATTTGGGATCCATCTTATTATAGCTCACCGATGCCCTTGAACCTACTCTTGATATCATAAAGCTCATTAATCTGCATGAAGACCCCCCTCTATGTACCTCTATGTGGAAAATGTTCTTCGATGGAGCCTCTTCTAGAGAAGTTGCTAGTGTTGGAGTAGTTTTTGTTTCCCCTACTCAGGAAACCATATCTCTGTCATACAAATTAGAATTTGAAGTTACCAACAATGTGGTAGAGTATGAAGCTCTTGTTCTAGGCTTGGGGGTTGCAAAAGATATGGGAATTGAGGAGATAGCAGTGTTCAGGGATGTCGAGTTGGTTGTCCAGCAGATCAAAAAGGCTTATCGGGCCAAACATCCTCGACTCAGAAGTTACAGGAATGAAGTGTGGGATCTAATTAACATCTTTTTCTCGGCTTTCAACATTTTATTTCTTCCCAGAGAAAAAAAAATTCCATGGTCGATTCTCTAGTTGTCTTGGCAAGCCAGTTCAAAGTCCCAGTGCCACCTAAGCTCAAGTATGATGTTGAAGTAAAATGTAGGCCCTCTGTAACTAATAATATCAAGCATTGGAAGGTGTTCGAGGATGATCTTGAGATCAGAAGATTTCTTGAGTCAGTTGATGAGTTCTCTGCATTACACATTGACTAGGATAAATATTATGAGGGTGATCCTCCCCTTGAAGTAGTTTTGGATAAAATTGCTAATCACCATATTATTCAAATGCCTAGAAATCAAATTCCAAAGGGACTGGTTCCTTTGGAAAGACTGTTCGATGAGAACGATGTGGCAGTGAAAGCCTAGAGACCAATTGAGGATGCAGATGTAGCTTAGTGCAATATTGGCATAGAGAAGTATCCAAGATTTGTCAAACTGTCAAGAAGCCTGTCAAAGGATCAGAGGGCCGAGTATGTTGAGTTATTAAAATAATTCACTGATGTGTTTTCCTGGACCTATGAAGACCTCGGAACTTACGACACATGCATCATCGAGCATAATATTCCACTGAAGGAGGAGGCAAAACCATTTAGGAAAAAATTGAGACAAATTAATCCTATGTTGTTGCCTATCATGGAGAGAGAGGTAAAGAAGTTGTTGGATGCCTAGATCATCGTGCCTTTAATATATTTGGACTGGGTGGCCAACCTAGTCCTGGTGAGAAAGAAGAGTGGAGAAATTAGACTTTGTGTCAATTTCAGGAACCTGAACATGAGCTCAAAGAAGGACAATCACCCCTTGCCAAAGATGGAACATATATTGCAGAGGGTGACAGGTGCATCCCGGATCTCCATGATTGATGATTTTCTGGATACAATCATATCTTTGTCCTGCTAGAGGATAGAGAGAAAATAACTTTCACCACTCTGTGGGGTACGTTCATGTATGCCAAAATTCCCTTTGGATTGATGAACACAAGAGCAACGTTCCAACGAGCCATGGACATCACCTTCATTGGAGAAAAGGATAAATTTGTGGTCATCTATCTAGATGACATAACAATATTCTCCAAATCTAATAAAGAACATCGTCAACATTTGAGGAAGGTTTTCTTGAAATTCAGAAGGTTTGTTCTCTCCCTAAATCCAAAGAAATCATTATTTTCCATGCAAGAAGGAAAAATTTTGGGGCACATAGTATCAGCTGAAGGAGTCAAGATTGATCCCAGTAGAGTTCAAGCGATCCAAACCTTGTCACTCATGAGATCCAGGAAAGAAGTCCATTCTTTCTTGGGAAAGATTAATTTCCTGAGAAGGTTTGTTTCAAATTTCGCTAAATTGGTGAAGCATTTCACAGCCATTCTCAGGAAGGGAAATGAAGTAAAATGGACTACTGAACCCAGAGAATCCTTTGACCAGATTAAAAAAGCATTGATTGAAGCACATGTGCTAATCAGTCTCGATTATTCCAAGGGTTTTCTGATTTTTTCCTTTGCTTCTTTGGATTCAGTGGTAGTTTTTTTATTGCAGAAGAATGTTGAGGGGCTTGAGTAGCCTATTTCCTTTTTCAATCAGGCATTGAGAGATTCTGAGATCAGATATGACATCATGGAGATGCAGGATTATGCCTTGGTGAAAGCTATCAAGGATTTTAGAGTCTATGTTCTACATTCAAAGGTCATTGTGTATGTCCCTTCAGCCTCTGTGAAGGACATTCTCATTCAACCTGATATAGATGGAAAAAGAAGCAAGTGGATTGCAAAAATCCTTGAATTTGATTTGGAAATAAAACCCACCAAACTAGTTAAAGGCTAGGGTTTAGCCAAGTTGTTGGTTGAATCTAATTGTAAATATTTGGGGGTTAACTTCGTCAACAGTTGCTCAAAAATCCAGCAGACTGAAGCGTCTGGTAGCAGTCCTCAGGACAGCCCTCCATTGGCAGAATGTGCCTGGTATAGAGATAGAATATATTTTCTGCAGGAGTTGCGGCCTCCAGATGGTATAGGAAGGAGTAAGGAAATAGATTTAAATCTCAAAGCAAGCAGGTATTGCCTTATTGACCAGGTATTGTAATGGAAAGACCCTCTGGGTGTGCTTCTAAGATGTTTAGACCCACAAGAGACCCAGAAAATTATATTGGATTTCCATGAAAACCTATGTGGGGGACATCATTTCTGGAAAACCACTGCTTACAAAATTCTTAGGGCCGGGTGCTACTGGCCTACTCTATTCACTGATGTCTGTGCGAAATTAAGGGCTTGTATCAAATGCCATAAGTTCTCTGGGAAGTAGCAACTCAAGTCCCTGCCCTTGAAACCTGTGCTAGCTTTAGGACCTTTCCAACAGTGGGGCCTTAACTTCATTGGGGAAATCCATCCTGCTTCAAGCGGTCAACATGGGTGGATCTTAACTGCAACAGATTACTTCACCAAGTGGATAGAGGATATCCCCACAAGAAGCATTTCTCGTAAGGTAATCATTGGTTTTCTGGAGGACATAATAGTAAGGTTTGGTTGCCCAACCAGAATCATCACTAACAATGTTGCATCCTTCAAGGCTGAACCGTTGATCAAGTTTTGTGAGCAATTCGGAATTGCGTTGATCCAATATACCCCCTATTACCCCCAAGGAAATGGACTAGCAGAGTCCTCTAACAAAATCTTGTTCAAGATCATCAAGATATTGTTAGAGGACAATAATAAAGAATGGGATTCAAAAATCAAATTTTCTTTGTGGGATGATAGAGTAGTGACAAAACAATCCCTGGGCATCTCCCTCTTCCAGCTCATATATGGGACTGAAGCAATTTTTCCTTCCCAGCTCTCCCTTCTTGTGAAAAAATTATTCCAAGACTGCTAGGAAGAGCCCGATGACATGATCAAGAGGATTCATCAGTTGGTAGAAGTGCAGCAGACTAGAGAGAAAGTGATGGACAGAGTACATGACCGTCAGCAAAAAATCAAGCAGGCCTTTGACAGGGAGAGAAGAAAAGAGGATTTCCAACTGGGAGATCTAGTACTCAAATGGGATGCCCCTAGACAGGACAAGGGAAGGCATGGTAAATTTGAATCCCTTTGGATTGGATCCTTCAAGATTTCTGAGGCATTTCCCAATAATACTTACAGGTTGCAGAATCTGGAGGGTGAGGAAGTTTTTGCTGGCCCTGTAAATGGGCACTTCCTGAAAAAGTTATTTATTTAAAGCAGCAATTGGCATCCCACCATTGTAAATACATTTATGTTTTATGTCTATTTTTTTTTTTTTCAATAGGAGACTCCATAACCCAAAGCAAGGCACTAGAATTGCACGTTCTTGGCAGCTCGCAGGGAGCATGTGATCCCCTATGGAACCAAATGTTAGCGACTAATATTGACATGTGTTGGTGAATTGTGGTTTTGGCCTAGGTCTGTGATTTTTTCCTATCCTTTCCCCTTTTTGTAGACCCAGTCATAGTTTTCTCCTCCCGACATATACTTGTCTTTGTTTGCCTTCACACTTTTGATCGATCGGTTTTCCTTGTCAAAGTTTGCCTATGAGATACCCACCCTAAGCTTTTCTTCTTTCCCTAAGGTTGATTATTTCTCCTTTTACCTGTCACTGAGCCTTCTTGTTTCCCAAGTCCCAGCCATGTCATCCAAGTCTTCATTTGTTGTAGGCTGGAACACTGAAAGCGGTCTAGTATGGAAGCGAAAGCAAGCGAGCGCGGGAACCTGGAGTTCAAATGATGTGAGATTATGCAACAAGGATCGTGAAATCCTGATGCTGTGAGGAGTCGAGGGTCGTTGATTTAACATCGGAGATTTAGGAGGATTGGGAATCAGGAGTTCGGGGTTCTCGTTGACAAGTGCATCCATAGCCCGAAAACCCGAAACGCGAAATCCCGATTTCGCGAATTGGAGGTTTCATAGGGAGCAGGTCTGGAAAGGGAGTTGGTGCTCATCGCATAGTTGGCATTTCGTATTGTTATGGAAGGGATCGTGGCCATCCATTTTGAAGCGAGATTGATCACCGATCTTAGCAGCCATTTCACGATTTCGGGCATCGCGATATTAAAGCCAAGATGGAGTGAAAACTCCCGAGAAGTGTAGCCATGAAATATCATGCGGGATAAGAACAAGGTCACAGCCCGCGGTCTCATGGGGCGATGGGAAGGAGATGCGCAAAATACTAGAGTACCCGAGTTGGTTATGGAAAAGAGAGTTGTGTGGCCTTGAGGCATTGGGATTGACTGAAGGGGATTGTGAGTTCGCCTGGAATGTTCATGGGCATCAGGCCTCATCCTAATCCTAATAAAAGAAGTTAATGAAACTGAAGAAGGTGTTTGAAACCTCGTTTCAACCATAAATAGAAAGCACGAAGGGATGGTCGTGGTGGCTAGCTGATAGTTTGAAGCTCCTCTGAAAATGGGTTTCCTTCAAAGCCCATACTGACTTAAATTTGCATCTGACAGAGGAGAACATGGAAAATCTGAAAGAAGAAGAAGAAACGCGAAGCCTTGAATGCAGTAGTCACATTGCGTCCCTAGGGGATGTTAGCAGTTCTGGGTATATATAATCAGTTTTATATTTTGTAAAGGGGGGCGATGGTAGAGCAAGGCTCTCGAATTGTAAAGTTTTAATGAACACTTTGGTTCTCTGGTTATGTATCTATATCTGAGATTTCTTGTTTAATGTAAGTCAGCTTATCTTCATTTCTTTGTAACAACTGTGTTAAAACACTTGGGCATGGGTGAACCAGTCGAGGGTAGTTACGTTTATGTGATGTATGTTTGATCACAGTAACATTGCCACTAGTTTTAATCATCTTCTCATGTTTCCTTTTCCCATCCATGCTGAGAGCTCGAGCATGGATGTTCCAGCCAAGTTGTTGTGACCGCTTTGCAATGTATGATCAATCGCAGAGTTGTTATAATGTTTTTAGTTCTCTAGATTTGTGAATTCGAGAAGATATTGAGTTGAAGCTCTTCCCCCTACTCACCACTATACTACAACTTATTGACTGAAGTTATACCAAGACCTCACCTATTTGCGCATACCAGCCCAGTTTTCTGAGTTAAGCTATACTTTCTTGAGACTGTGCACATTTGACCCCATTTTATTACCAACCCGTGACATAAAACTCTGATGGGTATCAGGCTTACCTCTGCCGCAATCCAGGGGTAACTTCTGGTGCTAACGGGGTGTTACATTCCTCTCCCCTTATTTTGGCACTTCCTTTAGTGCATATCACCATGCAAGTGTACATATATACTTAATTTTCATCAAAAATTCAAAAACAATTGTGGGTATGCCTCATGCATTGTATCTTCCATCTCCCATGTCACTTCTTCAAGGTTGTATCATGTCCACTATACCTTTACCTACCCTATGAAATTGTTCCATAGCACCATGAACTTCTTGTACAATATATGCATTGGTTGTACCTAGAGGTCTCCTTCTGGCTCCACCTAAATCAAAGTCCATTCAATGACATCGTTAGGATCATGTACATACTTTTTGTGCAAAGATGCATGGAATACATTATGCACATTCATGGACTCTTCATGGACCATATAGAGCTTCAAATGGGATCTTCAATGAAGCTTGATACCCATTGTTGTAGGAAAACTCAACCAAGTTCAAATATTCTTCTCACTTAGATGGATTATCCATCACATACATTCTTAACATGTATTCGACCACTTGATTGACTCTCTCTGTCTTCCCATCTGTCTATGGATGATATGTTGTGCTAAAATTCAGATATGTACCGAATCCTTTAAATAATCCTCTCCAAAAAATTGAAGTAAACTTTGGATTTTTGTCTGAGACAATTACCTTAAGTAGTCCATGCAACCTGACATTTCCTTCATGTAATTTTTTGCAATATTAGCTACCTTATGACTTAGTTTCACTGGAATAAAATGAGCAGCCTTTGTTAATTTATCCACTACCACCATTATTGAATCATATTGTCTTTTTATCCTGGGAAACTTGGTGATAAAATGAATGGTTACTACTTCCCATTTCCATTTGGGATTAGTAGTGGCTATAGAAAATGTGTTGGGTGTCTATGCTCATCTTTCATTCTTTGACATTCCATGCACTTGACAATGTAATCAACAACATCCTTTTTCATTCTAGCCAAAGTATTTCTTTCTTATTGTTGCAATTATTTTTTGGTAACCGAGATGTCCAACATATGAAACATTATGCATTTCTCTTAACACCGGCTTTCTTAATTCTCCAAAATTAGGAACATAAACTATGTTTTTATGTTTCAATATTCCATCTTCTCTCATCTTATACTCTTTAAATTTCTGCTATACATCTTCTTGTTGTAATATTGATTTCATGTTATTTAATCTTTTTGGACTCGTAACTAATGACATGTCCATTTTGAGTACGGACTTTGCCAAGTCCTTCTTTGCTTGCATCTGTGCATACTACAAAATTTTCATTTGGATCTACAATCTTCAAAATAGATGCACTAGTAAGTAAGTCCTTTAAGTGCTTGAAACTTTCTTCACACTTTGGTATCCATTCAAAATTAATTCCCTTCTTTTGTAAAGAAGTGATGGGACGAGCAATCTTGGAAAATCCTTCTATAAACCTTCTGTAGTATCCAACTAATCCCATAAAAGATATAACTTCTAAAATGTTCTTTGGTGCTAGCTATCCTCTAATGGATTCAATCTTCTCTGGATCCATGGTTATGAATTCCTCTAAAATGATGTGCCCCAAATAGTTGACCTCTTCTTGGTACAAAAAGCACGTGCTCTGCTTGGCATACAACTGATGCTCCTTGTAACACCATGTTTTCCCTCAAGTATATAATTATAATTAAGACTTAAAGACTATGAGTGATAACCAATGTAATTATGGTTTATATGTAATGAAAATTTCCAACAAGATAACTAAAGGGTGAAGCCTTGAAGTATTGGCCATGATACCATGAGTGGAAATTAGTGAGGGGGAATTGGGAATACCCTATTTACCCAAAGAATTAACCTTTACCTAGGAGAGATTTAATTCCTAAATATGTTGGAAGTAGCTCACCTTCCTTTTCCCATAAGAAATTAAATTAATGAGATAATACCTGGTGGTTGAAGTAGTTGAGTATGCCTTCATAAATGCACAAGGGAAGCGGTTGGATCATTTGAAGTTGTTAGCCAGGAGTACCCCAATAAGTGCCCCTTCAATTTGGGATCCTGGCTCTCGGAAGAAAAAAACACGAGTGTAGTGCACAAGCATGCAGAAGAAAAAAAGGAGGTTCTATGAGGAAAATAGGAAGCTTACCCAGTTAGCTTGTGGCCAAATTTGGAGCAAAGAATACCTAGACCCGAGCTTGAGTAGAGAGGGTCGCAAGTTGGTGCTTACTGGACATAAACTGACACTGGTAAGGGGAGGGAGTTGAGGGACTATTATGTAGTGAATGGAATCCCTTGTGCAGAGGAAATCCAATTAGGAAGGCATATGAGAAGTTTTTGGTGGCCCTCGATTCAACGAGTGGAAAAGATTTTGTTGTTGTTGGTTAGTGAAGGAGAGTTCTATTCACGTTAAAACCCATAAACTTGTGAGTAACCTATTTGTTCCCCTGGTGGTATCATGGCCCAACATGGTAATGGCATGATATACCAAGCACAAGTGAAGCATATCCTAACTTTGGGTGGAAAGCATTCACCCTTAGTCAGTTGGAAAAATGGATTTTATTTTGAAAACAAATAAGTGTTCAAAATGTTCTTTGTAAAAATATATGTAAAGAATGTTAACCTATGCAAATATAAATATATGAAGGATTTTGCATGTGATGAATGAATGCTTAAGTTGAGAATTTGTTTATCTACTGAACACAATTTTCAAAAGGGAGAATACCCATTTATTTGCAGGTATGGTAAGCACAAAATTTTGGGCATGTAACCTCGTGACTTCCCTGATATTTGAAATGGAAAGTTTACAGGATATAATATCAAGGTTTTAGATAAAGTTGCAAGTAATAATTAATTTTGTGTTAAGTGCATGGGTCGATGACCTGTAATTCCTGACTGGAACCCCTGCTAGCAACAAAGGGGAGGTGAAGAATTTATTCACTTGGGGAGTGATGTTAATCCCATGAGTTTCATTTATGGAGTCATGGAAAGAGACATGTTAGGCTTATAAGTCTTCCCATATAACCCTTGTGATTCAACCTGAAGAAATTTGGATCATATATCAGATTTTGAGACTAGATCTCGATTGTTCATCATAAGCTAGGCATCGAAAATATGTAGAGACGACATAAGGCCTAGCCACAAGAAAGAGCTCGAGAGGCTATCATATGTCTATTTATAGTGATCTTGACCATTCATCTAATATTGGTGTTTGGAAGAATCCTTTTAGAAGGGATTGCTTGGAATGCATTGTGGGTATTTGGCGTTCTAAAGAGAGGAGCCCAAAAACTTATGAGTGAGTGTCGCATGTCAAACCATCAATTGGAATAAGATTTGGAAAGTTCACATTCCCTTTCGAGCGTGATAAGTGTCATGAAAATTGTATTCCTAAGTATGACTCGAGTCATTAATATTGGTCAGTACGAGTAGTTCGATCTCACGGGTGGCATGTTACCATGGGCTGCAACTTGCGGAAGATTCATGTGTGTGCGTCAAGTTCATGTAGGTCTCGATCATGGGTTAGAAAGGGAAAGAGCTACTAGATTTGCAAGGAGGGGATCTAGACTATCAGATTTGGTGGGTTCAATGGCCCGATAAGAATCGTGCTAGTCAAGGGACCCATGTTAATAAGAATTGTCAATCGGTATTGTTAGTCAGCCATTCGATATATCATATGGGAATTTCCCTAGTATGGAGCTCATTGCGATGTGAATTCCACATCAGTACGTCAAGTCATCATGCCACATGGTTATGCGGGGTTAGGGGAAATGTCAACAAAGCATGTGAATCATGGGCTGCCATGTATTGGAAGGTGATGTACAGAGGAAGATAGGTATCCTCCATGGAATTGTCTAGGAGAAAAGAGAGGTCATGATCGGTCGAATATTTTTGAACCCACAAAAGTGGAGATTCATTGATCTTAGTGGATTTGGATTGTTTGATTTGTCAGGTAGGCTTGTTGTCGCAGGTCACAGGTTGCCGAGGATTTGGGTGTATAAGATCTGTGGTAATCCTATGGAGTATAACTCAACCATGGTGTTGTGGGACGCAACATTGAGGGAGGGAGAGTGTCTGATAACTTGTGAGCTATGGACTGCAGAAAAATCACATTAAGTGAAAGTGGAAGGTTGTAGTTCAACAAGGAATTATGCCACAGAGAGGAGGCCACTAGTGTTGAGAGGCTCTAAAAACCCAAAGGTAAGGACGTGGGGTTGTGATGGTGGATCCATGTTAGGCGGTTGTGATCGGTGGCCCACGTGGATGCCACGTGGCTTGGAGTGATGTCATCAAGGATGAATTCCCTAGATTCTTTAGGAACCCACAACTTCTTAACTAGATCTCGATTTTGAGCTTTGTTACAGTTCTTGGAAATCTCTCGAAGGGAAGATTCCATCGATGGGATTTAGACCTAAGAAAGAAGTTGGGATTTTTAAGAAGAAATTTTGATATCCCACTATTATAAGGAAGGTTTTAGGGGGTCAGTGTGCTATACTCCCTTAGAACTTGTAGTACCAATCTCAAGTGTTGTCCATGTTCTTCCTTTGACTTGGAATAGATAAGTATGCCATCCAAGAACACAATGAAAAACTTATCCAGATAGTTTATGAATATGCCATTCATTAATCACATAAAGATAGTTGGTGCATTGGTCAATCCAAATGTCACCACTACAAATTCATAATGCCCATACTTAGTTCTAAAAGTTATCTTATTGATGTCTTCTTCCTTGATTCTCACTTGGTGTTATCCTGATCTCAGGTCTATCTTTGAAAATATATTTGCTCCTCTTAGCTAATCATATAGATCATCAATTCCAGGTAGAGGATATTTATTATTCACAGTGAATTTATTTATCTATCTAAAGTCAATACATAACCTCAATGTAACATACTTATTTTTCAAAAAAAGTATTGGTTCTCCCCAAGGTGAGACACTTGGGCATGTGTACCCTTTCTTCAACAATTCTTATAGTTGCACTTGTAATTATTTTAATTCTGGTGTGCTCATTCAGTAAGGAGTATTTGATACTAGAGTAGCTCTGGGAACTAAATCAATAGAGAAATCTATTTCCCTCTTTGGTGGAAATCCTATTATTTTTTTGAATACATCCTCAAACTCTTGCAACACTAGAAAATCTTCAAGAATTGGCCCTTTGGTCTTTTCTGGGTCCTCCACATGAGATGCGTACAATTGACATCCTTTACTAAAACATCTCTTCAAATGTAAGGTTGGAATATCCCTTATAGAAATGCGTCTTGGAATACCTTGCACAATTATATGATTTCCTTCTTCATCAATACATGTAAATGTCTTGTTATGGCAATCTAGGATAACCTGATGTTTGTCCAACCAATCAATTCCAATTAGGATATCATAAGATCCTAATGGTATGATATTCATATTAACATTGGTAATCAATCCATTCAAATCTATTGGAAAGCTTTGGAAGCCTCATTGATCCTTCTTTTGGTCCCAGTGGGTAACTAAACCAACCATTATATTTCAAGCTTACTTTTCATCAAATGAAAAATTTCCACTACTTTAGGATCAATGTAACTATGGATTTATCACGAATCAATTAAAATAGAAATAGACTGATTTGTAACCTTACCTTAAACCTCAATCATATGGGATTGATGCTCTTCTTTTCAATCTTCCCAGGCTACATATATATTTGGAATATTTATACCCATGTATTCCATTGTGGTAGCCCCTTGAATGTTGTGCAATGTCTTCATTTTCTCTTCTATGTGATGGGAATATTTGTACATGCAATCTTCTTTACATCCTCAACATTTGATTGGTATCCTTCTCCTTTTTCCATGGGATTCTTCCATATTGGATTCATTCTTAATAGACCAATTTAGTTGATATGTATTAGGAATGTTTCTATTGAAAGGAGGTTTGAATCCATTCCTTCTCTTATTTGATTTCCCCTTCTTCTTATTATTTCAAGCATTATGAAAAATCTCTCTGCCTTTGCCTTGATCATACTTGTACTCGGATTTTCTAATGATCTTTTCCAGAGTCTTAGGTTCATCATATTGAATTTTCACTTTGTAAACAGATGAAAATCCACTTAAGAACCTATTTATTTTCACATTTTCTTCTTTTATGAAGCCCAGATACCTTAGCAGCTCCAAGAACTTCTTTTCATATTCATCCATGTTCATGTTCCCTAACTTGTGTTCAAATAAATCTTGTATCCTATTGTGATAGTACTTCTCTGAGAGATAATGTAGCTAAAAATATTTCTTGAACTGCTTCCAATAAATCATTTTCTCATCAATGTTCTTGAATTTCTTCAACTGGTCCCACCACATAGAAGTTTTTCCATGCAAATGGTAGACAACAATCTTGGCTTCTAGGTTAGATGAGTACATATGCAAATAGAAATATTTTCTAATTCCAAGTAACCGGATTTCAACATCATCTCCCCTTTTTTTCACCATCAAAGGTTGGTGGCTTAAGCTTCTAAATCTCTCCTTGCAAGTTATCCAAGTCATATCTTCTTCTTTGATGCCTAAAAGGAGACACTTTTGGGTTGCTCCTTAACTCTTCATATGCAAAACCTCCCGGTTGAATGAGTAGATGAGTAGTGATGTATTTGAGCTCTACTAGCACTTCTTGTGTGCCTAGATCCTCTTTAGTTATTCCTCCTTGCATGCAGTATGCCTTCTTCCTAATGTCTTGATCCTGATCCATTCTTCACTTGTCTTTGCAGTTGGTTTAGTATTTGCAACAACCGAGTATTTATTTGATTTTGTTCATCTTGGGATCTTAAAATCTTCTCATTATTAGATATATAACTTTGTACTTCCAGTCTTGTACTTCTCATAGTCTTTATCAATTCTATTGGCTTCACCCTACTCCTATGTCCATTAGATTTTGTCTCTTCATTACCCAAATTGATATTTAGGCCTCTGGCTTCTCTTTCATGGTTATAGGTTCTTTATTCACCCTACATATATTTGATCCACAATCCTGGCTTAAATTGAGTTGATTATACCCCTAATTTTGCAAAATATGCAATCAATCATTGCCATTAGAAATTATGCATATTATAAAAATTTGTCAATTAATGCTATAGGTCTTTTTTCTTCTTAATTTATTAAGAACCATGTAATAGCTCTCTAGATTCTAATCATCTGGGATTATTCTCCTCTAAATTATCTTTCTAATGACTTTACTTATGCCTCAATCTGATCTCTAAGATGAAAATTATGGATTTCTAAAAAATCCATTTTCACCTGATTTGTGCATTTTTCCACTGGTGCAATTTTAACTAGGAGGTCAACTTCTATCGTCTACAAAAGGAAATATGTTAGGAACCAATAAAACTTTTGTAACAGGCACTGGAAACATTCATGATGGTAAACACATAGAAACTTTCATATTGTCAATATGCTTCTCCAATAAAATTCTACAACAATTTGGAATTGGCAACTGTCCTTTTTACATTTTCTCCAAACTTGGAATTTTCAGCGAAACTGGCTATCTCCCAAAATGACCACTTATTGAAAATATTTACTAAGGAAAATTTGTCTAGATTGATGAGAAGGTAAAATGTCGAGTAAATAAATTGTTAAGCCCTAAATAGTGGCACATTACCCCTTAATTGGGGCATATTACATTAGTAAGGTTATTTTATTTATGTCATCTTGGGTCCATTAGTTGTAATTCAACCTCCTAGTCTCCTATATATACCAAGGAGACCTTTTGATTTGGAATCATGTTGTATTTGGAAAATTATGTGATGTATAAGGAGGTTTCCCCCTCGAAGAGGATTATTATCTGAAATTATCTCTTTTTTAAGGAGTTGAGTACTTATTCTGAGGTTTTTCTATGCTATCTTTATATTTGGTTCTTAACATTTGTTATCAGAGCTCAAGGTCTTGGGGTTTCACTACTACATCTAAGACACCTTGGAATTTTATCTATAACGTCTTTTCTACAAAGTTTCAAAAGGAACCCCTTGGAGGATATTTAGTAGATGGATCAAGGTACGTTGGGTTAAAATTTCATCTCTTGAGGCCTTATACTTTTGGAGATATAGCCTTTGTAAGATAGGATTCTGGAATCATCCTGAATTTAGTCATTGTAGAATTTTCGCGATGATTTTTTTCTTGTAACGTGTCACAACCTGAAATCTAGAGAATATTCATATAAATTATCAAGGCATCTGTGATAAAAAATTTAGCTTCTCGGTCATCCTAATTTTGTATATACACCTTGTGCAAGATAGGGTATTTGACTAGTCATATTAACTAGTCTCAAACAGGTCTTCTGGGTAAAACAATGATATATTCTTCAGTGAGTATCCAAATTAAGTGAGACTAGTTGCATTGAATAGTGGAAAGTCTTTAGTATTTCTTGTACAAGTTTCAGAATCAAATATCAGATATTGTTATCTTGGCATGCTTTACAAGTACACTCTCTTGGAAGGGAAAAAATAAGCAAGTTATGGGGAAGTTACCATAACTTCCACTTGGCACATCCAATTTTGATCAAACATGAGGAATTGAAGAGAAGAAATGTCAGAGAAATACAAAAAAGAAATATTCATAACCAGAAGGGCCAAAATTTTGGAGATACAATAGAATAAATATCGTCTAGTAGAACCACTCGAAATCAAGGTTTAAAAGTGATACTTGGCCAACATGCCACCAAAAAAGGGAACTTCTACACCAAATAAGCCTCCAGAAAATCCTACTTGGACTCTTGATGAAGGTGAAGAAATGCGTAGGGACATAAATGATTTACAAAATAAGACATTAACAAAATATGAACTACAAGGGATGATGGATGATTTAAAAAGGGATATCATGGAAGGATTGAAAATTTTCCTAATAGAGAGGACACATGAAAGTGAAAATGTATCCCATGAAATTCATGATGAGGACACAAGGAAAAAAAATCAAGAATGGAGAAACTCCAACTTTGGGTTGAAGAACCACTTTCCTAAGATCGATATGAGGAAGTTTTATGGCAAGGACCCAATCACATGGATACTTCAAATGGAGCAAGTATTTGATCTACATGATGTGCCACATACACAAAAGGTACGAATTGCTTCTTTATATTTAGAACCCAATCAATTTGTGTGGTATCGATGGATTTTTTCTCTCAAATCACTCATCACTTGGACAATTTTCAGGGAAGAAATGATAGCACACTATGAGGATACAAGGAGAAATACCTTCTTTAGCCAATTGATAAGTCTCAAGCAAAAGGGTTCAATTGCAAAGCACATTGAGAACTTCCAAATATTGAATATAAAGGTAAAATATATTTCATATGAGCACCTAATTGATGTATTCATAGGAACTTTAAAGGATAGCATTCAACATGAAGTTCACCTTTGGGAACCCAAATCATTGGAGAATGCATTCAAGGTGGAAAGAAATGTTGAAAGTAAAAATATGGCTATGGATACTATAAGGACCACTCCTAAAATCTATCGAGAGAATAATGTTCCTTTTTCTAAAACACCTCAACCTACAATGTTGACAGCTCAACAATTGGAGGAAAGAAAATCAAAAGGTTTATGCTTTAATTGTGACAGCAAGTACAGTAAGGGACATAAGTGTGGTGAGAAGAAATTGTTCTACATAGATTGTGAAGAGGAAGAAGAACAAGAACAAGAACAAGAATCATCTCAAGATGAAAATGTAGAAGCGATTTCTTCTGAAGATTTGACTCCCATGACATCATGTAATGCATTCGTTGGAATTAGAACTCCTCAAACCCTCGATATTGAAGGATATATAAAAAATAAAAAGGTAATAGTCCTAATTGATTTTGGTAGTACTCATAATTTCATTCACTATAAATTAGCCAAATATATCAATTTCTTTGTATATCCAGCGCTAGAGTTTCAAGTAATGATTGTAGATGGAGGAACTATAAATTGCTCTGGAAAATGCAATAAGATCAATCTTACTATGGGGGAATATTTAATGAATATTCCAATGATTTATATACCCATGGGTGGTGTTGATGTCGTACTAGGAATCCAATGGTTACAATCATTAGGAACAATGGCTTTTAATTTTCAAGAACTTTTCATGAAATTTTCATTGGAAGGAAAAGAAATTGAGTTAAGGGGTATCACAGGGAAACCTAGTAAGGTGATAATCTCTAATGGCATGAAAAAATTATTGAAAAGGGGACATCAGGGTGTAATTGCACGACTATTCTCAATAGATTTTCAAACATATAAGCCATCCATTCCCCTAGATCTCCAAGGGATCATTGATAAGCATTCCAAAGTATTGGAATATATTCCCAAAGGTATTCCACCCACTCAAAATCATGATCATGCTATTCACCTAATTCTTGGGAGTGTTCCTCCTAACATCAGGCCTTACAGATACCCTTATTCCCAGATGAGTGAAATTGAGCATATGATTGAAGAAATGTTAGAGGCTAGCATTATTAGACCTAGCCAAAGTTCTTACTCTACACTGGTGGTAATGGTACTCAAGAAACATGGCTCATGGTGTATGTGTTCAGATTATAGAGATCTCAACAAAATCACTATTAAATATAAGTTTCCCATTCCCGTCATTGATGAATTGTTAGATGAACTACATGGAGCAATCCATTTCACAAAGTTGTATCTTCGTTCAGGGTATCATCAGATTAGAATGAAGGAAGAAGATATCCCAAAAACAACATTCTGAACTCATGAAGGCCATTATGAATTTTTGGTCATGCCTTTTGGCCTTA